>DF240464.1:0-117295 GCA_000507305.1 Breviolum minutum Mf 1.05b.01 | reverse complement strand
GCCGTTGCTAAAAGCAAGGGTGCGCTTGAGTGTTTTTTCACACCTACCTGACAAGCAGGGGACAAAGCAAAATGGGGGAAACAATACTACAAAAATTACCATTAAAATTTCTACGCAGGACGACCCTTATACAATACTTACTATTATATAAGGTAATAGATTTTTTCTGTTCTGTTTTTTTGGGGCGCTGTTTGGGGAGGGGCTTCTGCTGTGGTTTTTGCTGATGCTTGTATGTATGTTTGTGAGTATTTTTTGTGAGTATTGCTTCTGCTTTAGTTTCTGTGTATGCTTGTGAGTATGTGTCTGCTCTGTTTTGTATGTAAGTTTGTATGTAATTTTATGTATGTTGTGTTGTGGGCGCGGGGTCTTTCGCTGGGGGCTGTCCTTCTCTAGCTAAAGGGAAGAAGAAGTCTGGAGAAAACAGCTGGTGGGAAGATCCCCAGAATCCGAAAGATGGGGACAAAAGCAAAGGAGATGCGAGCAAGTGATGGTGCTTGAGCCTCTCACAGGGGTCGCTCAGTGCACCGTTGCTGGCAGCTGTGAAGGCGGGGGTAAACCTGCCTGCGAGGCCTTGGCCGAAGATTGGGCTGTACAGATAATCCATGATGCTTTCCGATCGGTCGAGTCTGGTGAAGCTGGCCATTCCAGAGGAACCATGGTCAAAACAGGGTCCGATGAAGCAGCTGTTACAAATGAGGGAGCTGAAGCCGTGGCATCACCTTTGGGGGTGCTAAAAGATTGCTCCCTCGCCGCGTCAGCTGTGGATCCCGTTTCACTGAGTTTGTCAGAGTCTGATTGGATGGGGGCCTTATTGGCCTCGTCTAGTCCGGCGCAATTAGGTGCAAGGTTGGCATGGGGAATAAGTCGTGGATATAAGTTTCAAGGGTTGCATCGTGTTAGCTCCTACGCCATGGACTATTCCCCTTGCCTGTTTCCTTTGAAGCCATGAGTCACTGGGCCTGGCCGCTTGGCGACTTCAGCCCAGAGCAGTGCAGAAGTGCATGGCTCCAGCTGGTTGCCGCGGCGCTCAATGATCTGTATGGCATGAGTCCACCGTATCCTTCCCATCGTAGAGGGAAAATGGTGAAAAAGGCGCTGGATACCCTAAGGGATAGAGTTGATCGTTTTTTGAGTCAAGGTGTTGAAGTAGGAATCTCTTTTGATGCAGTTTGGGGGGATATCTCAAAGAAACAGATTAATTATACTGGTGAGGAGGTTGCGATAGCACAATGCCTTACAGTAGATCAGGTGTTGAAATCCCTGCCCCCATTGGGACATGGTGGGTCTGTTGAATTAGCCCCCTTACTTGAAGGAAGGACCCGTTTTCTTATTGAGCATCCTGAGCAGGTGCTTTTACGGGGGCCCCCTCACAAGGCAGTTAGGAACTCGGCGAAGGTCCACCTCCTAGCTGGGGAAGAAGTTTCTTTCTTTAGGCTTTTGTTTGAGAGGGGTGTCATTGATTTCGTTCCGGAAAGGGACGTTTACGCCGATGAAAATGGGCCTTTCCTTAGCGGCCTTTTTGGGGTGCCAAAACCCAACAAGACCTCTGAAAAAGGGGCGGTGGTGCTTAGGCTGATCATGAATTTGATCCCCATTAACAGAGCCCTTGAAGTCATCTTAGGGGACATCGCGGAACTTCCCACTGCCACTAGCTGGCAACAACTCGTCCTCTGTGATGGTGATTGCATATCCATTTCTCAAGCCGACATGGCCTCGGCCTTTTACCTGTTTAGGCTCCCCCACGCCTGGCAAAAGTTTCTTTGTTTCAATTTCAAACTCACCCGGAAACAAGCTGGACTTTGGGGGGAAGGTTTTGTTTACCCCTCTTGTCGAGTGCTCCCGATGGGTTGGTCATCTAGCGTTGGGGTCATGCAGATGGCATCTAGGGAGCTGATGAGAAGGGCTAAACTCCTAAGCCGGGATGAGTTGTCCCGTCAATCCCTAATACCTCGGTGGTTCGTAGATTTTTCAAAAGCTTTGGACGCTTCCTCAGTTTGGTGGCAGGTCTACCTTGACAATTTCATGGCGACGGAGGTCAGCAGAGGAGCTCCCACCATTGGTCTGGACCGCGAGATGCATAGGCGAGCTGTGCAAGCTTGGGATGAGAGTGGGGTGCTCTGCAGTGCTGACAAGCATGTTTTTGAAGCATCCACTTCCACCGAGCTAGGAGTTGAGGTTAATGGTGACCTCGGACTTCTAGGGGGCAGCTCTAGCCGTATATTCAAAGCAATGTTTGGTACCTTGGGCTTGGTGAAGCGGCCACTAGCACCTGTTAAGTTGTCCCAGGTTGTGTTAGGGAGATGGATTTTTGTCCTTCAATTCAGGAGGCCCTGTATGGCCATTTTGAGTCGTGCCTGGGACTACATCAACACCAGGCGTCACCGGCAGCGTGCTTGGGCCACCCTATGTAGCGAACTGGGACGACTTCTTTGCATCAGTCCTTTGGTGCAAGGGGACCTAAGGACCACTTTTTCTCCCACTGTGACCTGCTCAGATGCATCCGAGAGGGGTGGAGCCGTGGCTTTGGCTACGGGGCTCTCATCTTGCGGATGTGATTTGACTTCTCGGTTGGCGAACGAAACCTTGGATCCTTTGGATGCAAAGATTCTGGTTATTAGCGCTTTCAATGGAATCGGAGGTTGTTTTCGAGCCTATGACCTAAATGGTATTAGGCCTATGGCCATAATCTCCATTGAAATTGATGCTGCGGCAAAGCGAGTCGTCCGAACTACTTGGCCCCATTCATTGGAAGTTCATGATGTCTTGGAGGTTGATGAGGAAATGATAAGGGGCTGGTACAATATGTTTCCAAGGGTCCAAGAAGTGCACCTGTGGGGTGGTTTCCCATGCGTGCACTTGAGCAGCGCTCGCTCAGACAGATTGAATCTGGAGGGAGAGGGGTCCTGCCTCTTCTTCCAACTGGTTCGCATCATCGAGCTGTGCGAAGAGATTTTTGGGCCTTCTATCAAGGTTGAGTTCGTGATTGAAAACGTCTACTCCATGGATGTTAGTGCTCGACATGAGATATCTCTTCGCCTGGATGTAAAACCCCTGAAGTTGGACCCGGCTGACTTCGGGCCTATGTCTCGGCCCAGGCTTGCATGGTTGTCCAAGCCCGTAGAACAGATGGATGGGATTACTTTGGTTGACCACGGTGACTTCGTTGAAGTTTCCATGGAAGCCATCTTTCCCTCATCGGCGTCGTGGATCACTCCAGGGTGGCAGCAAGTGGACGAAGCCGTCATTTACCCCACTTTCATGAAAAGCATTGTTCGGAAGAGGCCTCCACCTAATCCAGCTGGGCTTCGCCGGTGCGACCCCCCCACAGTGGGGCGCTGGCAGAGTGACAGCTTTCGTTTCCCTCCTTACCAATACTCCTACAAATATCTGCTAAGGAATCCTGAAGGGAAACTTCGGCACTTAGACCCCAGTGAAAGGGAAAGTTTACTTGGAATGGGCCTGGGGGCCACGGAATTTTGTATGAACGCCAGCTACAGCAAACGTCACCCCACTGAGTTTGTGGACAAGCGCTTGAGTTTGTTGGGTGATGGCTTCGCTATGGGGTCTTTTGCGTGGGTAGCTGGCCAACTATGCAGGCCTTGGCAGACACCTCTAACACCCCAGCAGATAGTGGATCGCTTTGGATTGGCTCCTGGAGCGTCCCTACATGCGTCACAACCTTGCCCTTTGAGGCGTGATCTGGGGTATGGGGGTTTAGCAGAAGCATATCCCGATGCTAGGACTTTAGTGGGACACATTAGCCGACATGTTTCCCACAATGGTAGTGACGTCTCTATCTCATTGGGAATTCCCTTTAACTCTAAGCAAGGTCACCATTTCTCCCTCAGGGCACCCTGGTGGCATTGGAAAATTATTTTCTCTTCACATTGGAAATTTTGGGCCCACATCAATGCATTAGAGTTGAGGATGATTGTTCAATGTGTTCGGTGGAGAGCTCGTTTTGAAACATCCCTTAATTCCCGATGGTTACATTTGGCCGATTCCATGGTCTGTAACTATATTCTTTCAAAGGGTCGTACCAGCAGCCATATGTTGCAACCACTGGTGCGCCAACATGCAGCGTTTCTCTTGGCTCTGAACAGCATTGAACTTCATGGGCACGTCGACAGCTCGGAAAACCCCACAGACAAGGCAAGCCGGGCATAGGTCGATACTCGCTGGCCGAAATGCGGCCGAGCGGGCGGAGGCCCGTGCTGGTATTTGCCTTAGGGATAGTGGTATCACCGAACGAACTCGCACCAGATATTTATCAGCATGCCAATCATTGAATCCATTGCCCGAATTCAAGATTTAGACATAGTCTGTGAAGAGTGGGTAGAACAACAATGGGAATCTGGCTGTACGCTTGGAGCTGTGGGGGATGCCCTCTGCGGGCTTCAATTTTACTGGCCAGAATCAAAAGGCCAACTGAGGGGTAGCTGGCGCCTCTACAAAACCTGGCGAAAGCTGGAAATCCCCACTAGAGCTCCCCCAATTCCATCATTTATTGTGCAAGCCTTTGTTCGTACTTTGGTGGATTCAGGGGATTATACGTTTGCCTTCCTCATTGCCCTTGGCTTCCATGCCTATCTTAGGACCGGGGAAATCCTCAGCTTACAATTTAAGGACCTACAGCTTGGAAAGCAGACCGGAATTGTCACCATCCGTGGTGGAAAGAGTGGTCTCCGCAACAACATGGATGAGGCTATAGCCATCTACGACCGGTGTGTGCTGGAACTTGGGCATTTGGTTGCTCTTGGTCCGCAGCACACCCATCCTTCAGCTCGCATTTGGCCTAAAAGTGGTACGGCCTTTCGCTGATTGCTCACTTCGGCATCCAACACTTGGAGCTGAAACCTTACTCACTGAGACGGGGTGGAGCCACTCACGACTATATGAAAAAGGGTATTTTAGAGCCCATTCTGCTTAGAGGACGGTGGCACTCTATGGCAGTTGCTCGCCTATACCTGGAAGATGGCCTTGCTCAGCTGCCTTCCATTCAACTTGACCCCCCCTGCCACTCCCATTTGCTGCGCACCGCACACCCATTTGCATCAATGTTTCACTGACATCCCCTGTCGGTGACGTGTTTGGGATCGTGGAAGAACCCCAAATCTTTTGGTCTAAAAATGAGCAGGCATGCCTGGTGCCTGAGTTTGGATGACCGTGACATGCCTAGTGTCACTTTTGGTCAAAAAGAATTTGCAGGGACCAAGATGGTGCCCTCTTTTGTTTCAAAGGTTGCTGTTGCTGAAGGCAACAGCTCAAAGACCTCCTGGCTTGGCGTCAAAAAAGTTGAATGATAGCGTGAATCCTATACTTTCGTATCGAAGGTTAGGATGACCGCTTGATCGCTTTTTTGACTTTTTCGCTTATAGCCATTTGGGTTTCCCTCCCACCGCTTCCCTGGCACCCTCTAGGGTGCTGGGTCAATCGGAAGAACCCCAAATCTATTGGTCTAAAAATGAGCAGGCATGCCTGGTGCCTGAGTTTGGATGACCGTGACATGCCTAGTGTCACTTTTGGTCAAAAAGAATTTGCAGGGACCAAGATGGTGCCCTCTTTTGTTTCAAAGGTTGCTGTTGCTGAAGGCAACAGCTCAAAGACCTCCTGGCTTGGCGTCAAAAAAGTTGAGTGATAGCGTGAATCCTAGAATAATGCTTCAAAAAAAGGGGTTATGTATCCACTAAAACCTAGGTTTGGTGGAACAGTGTTGATGATTCATAGAATCTGGCAAGACTAGATCAAGTTGATATTTTTTTTGAGTATTTACGGGGTTTGATACATCCCAACTGGTGGAGGCTTTCTTCCATCAACCCCAACGCCATGAATCCCTGCTAGAAATTTGGGCTTCCACTAGCAGCTAGCGGGATGATTGCCAAACCGAAACATGGTTTCCAATTTGAGCCATGGTCATTTCTTCACTTGTAACTCCTATGATTTGGCATGTTAACATACTTCTTGTTATGCTTTGGATGCTTTTAGATACTTGGTGTGTTCCCTCAAAGATAGGAAAGCCTTACTTCAGGCCAACGGGAATTTCAAAATCAATCTTCACTTACCACAATTGGATCTTTGCAAAGGCAACGTCCTCCCTTTCCCGGTGTAGCTGTGGACCCAGCGTCGGTGCGGAAGCCCAGAATGCACATGATCTTCCTGTCTCTAATGGAATCCAATGGATACTTTTGCCTCATATTATCTCAACGTTGACGCGTATCTTTTCATTTGGTTGGATCAGATCCCCAACATCGGCCTTGAATTTTTTCGTGACTCATCATGTGTTTCACCCCTGGAATCAAACAAGGCCCTGAAGAGGTATGGTGAATGAATTAATGATCTCGGGTGACTTCATTGCTCCCATGGAGATATGTCCCTAAAACATGTTATAATCATAACCAAAGATGGCAGCATGAGACAGCTTTTCCTTGGAGATCACCTACAAAGGCATTACTTTGTTCCGCTTGTGCATCAGGTTGGCTTGGAGTTACTGTTTGAACCTGAGACGGACATGAGTGCTTGAGGGTGTTGAAAACTTTGATTCGGCACATGTGGGCACCATTGTTAACCCTTAATTTGATTCGGCACCATCGTTCTGAAGGACTCCCAGGAAACACAGAAGAGAAATCCACCAGATTGCAACAGATCCAATGGCCACTGTTTATTGCACTCGAGGCCAGTCCTCAACGAGAGTCAGTTGCAACATGTTTTCGCGGGGCACACAGTTTATCACGTTTGTCACATCAACTTTTTATCACGTTTGTATCATTTGTTTTTTGGTGATACCATTGAGGGTCACAAAATTGCACAAGTTGAGTCTGGTGACATGGTGCAAACCCCGTTGTTTACAAAACCTTACAAGGCTCCAACCATCCCTGGTGCAGGATGGTGCAGGATTTTGTGTATCAGTATCATTTGTTATATATATTTTTTGATATATATTTGTTGGGGTGATCCCATTGGATAAAGCAGGCGATTTCAGTTGAAAGTGGACAGAGGAACTCTTTCGACTTTGGGATGACTTGTTGTGAGAGAAAGTGCAGCAAGTACCTGACAGCTGGTGTATGAATTGGTGCACCGGCCTGGCTGTGAATTTCAGACCAAGGAAACTCGCACACGCGCCACCCGCACAAATGCTGACACTTAGCGATGAGTGCGGTGGTAGACGAGCTCTTCCGTTGCGCGGAAGGGTGCTCATTTTCCCACAAGTGTTGGTACATGTTGGGATATTCTCCCAGTAAGCTTTAGGCAGAGGATCGCGACGAACAGGAACATACATAGCATATAGGAACATATCAAGGTACGTACATGTTTCTTTTAGAAGATCAGTCGTCATGCCTTTTGCGAACTCTTTTGTTCCCAGCTCAAGCTCTGGGATATGGAAAATGACTGCACAGAAGGGACGCGAAGCTGTTCCCATTAACTTCAGAAGTGGAGATGTTTTATTGGGACTGCCAAACAGCACATCACTGGGTCAAAAAGTGCAGGAAGCCTAGAAGCTTTGTGTTTTTTTAGTCCGTGGAGTCCTTAATTCGACATTCCACAGGAAGCTTGCCTCTACCAGGGGTCATCTTGCATGGTCTTGCCACCCCTTATGTCTCACCGCGAGGCACAGCTCTATGGTTGATTTCATTCAGACTTGAAATATGCTTCCAGGGTGTGCGTCAACTCATGGGCAGCATAGCTGTAAATTCGAAAGGTTCTAATGTTTTCTCCAAAACATTTTTTGCGATCTTCTGATTCCCTGCTTTGCTGACGTTGGTCTACTTTTCGGCCTGGAAATCTTCCATAGCAAGTCAGTAGGCAACCACTGCACACAGTTTGCAGCAAAACTTGAGGTGCGGAAAGCAAGAAAAAAGGCGGCTGCCTCAATTGTAAGGAGGTGAAAGGTTTGAAAGGAAGAGACAGATGGAAGACTTTCCTCAGCTACACAGAAAAGAAGAGTTGAAAAAGCTGATAGTGAACATCTTCCAATTCCCAGCACAGTAAACCCGGTGATTTTCTTGAGTTCAGGTGTTCTCCAGCCATTTATGCCTGGAATTTTGATCCAAACTGCCACAAGTTGGAGAAATTGAAGCTGAGCCAGTTCCTTTGTAGTCACAGGCTCGTGTTACAGTAGCAGCTGGCATGCTCGAGCTGACATGGTTTCCATTTCTGCATCGCCGGAAAAGTTTTGACATCTTGGTTTCTGTGGCCGCTGCCAAAACAGCGAGGAGAAGAGCACACAGGCATGAATTCCGTTTTGTCTCGTCACTTTTCAAACGTGAGGCTATTTTCAGATCAGCGTAGGTTGCAGCATTGGTTCCTTAGAATCTAGAACATTTGCGGAACATTGCAAGAATGCTCGAACGCATTCGAATGCCAATGCCATCGGATTCTTTCACAGGTAATTTCTGAAAAGTATAGTATAGAGATACACACTTGTCAAACCTTGAATTACACGGATTAGAATACCAGGTGGCTTCGGATCTACACTCAAATCAGTGTTTTCACAGCAAAGGTGGTGAGAACTTCAGATTTCAAAAGCACGAAGGGTCATTGTCCGATGTCATGGCGGATGCATCAGATGATTTGTTTGATTGGGAAGATTGGGAACGTCGGCAGGAGAGGGGTGTGGTAGCTGTTTGGCTCTGGTGTGAGTTTTGGTTTGGTGGAGGATATGCTACGACAGGATAACTGCAATTTGCTTTGACACTGAAGTTGTTTCTCACTCGCAACGTATTTTATTTTTATTAAATCCTATTGACCTTTGTTCGTTTTGAAAGCATTGTAATATGAACAACTGCGTTCTCACCCGCTCACACAAAGGCAACCGCAGATCCTGACGTAAATGGGTTCAATTGGGAGAACAAGCCTTAATATTTTTGCGCATACAATAAACCTGCGAAGATTAGATACTCTCACTATTTATGCAATATTGCCTAGTTTTTAAGACAGTGTTTTCTTTCAATGAATCATCACTAGGCATAGAGTAATAGAGTTGAAGGAGTTTGAAGGGGTTAAGGACTTTGGAACCAATTCTCACGATTCTTGGGGGATTTGAATTCACTCGGATCCTCCATCCCGGTGCTGCGTCTTGCCCGAGCAGCGCAACATCAAACTCTCTCTACAAACTATCAATATTGTCTTCAATGGGCTATAGGCCTCATTTTTCTCCAAATCATTTCGAAAAGAATATCTTCCTGCAGCATGAATGGGATCTTCATCATGTTTCTCCAACTTTTCCAACAAGTTGCCCATGCTTGTTATCTTTATTGGAAAAGGTGTGCATATCCCACTGCAGGATCTATGGTGTAAACATCGGGCAGCCTGGCGGAGGCGGATCCTACAGTTGAGGATAGCAGTTTCAGGGCGAATCCCAACTGAAGTTGGCAAACAAATGAAGTGTAAAATAACCTTCGCAAATGTTTTTTTTCCAGGTGTATGTTCATTTGAATAGACTTCAGTTTGATTGATTTGGTTAGCTACTCGTATTTTTTGAAGCTTAGTGAGCAGAATTTGGAGGATGATATCCAGCGACTAGCAGCAGTAGAATCCCATTGATACGATGAGAAAGTCTCCAAGTTGCTGGGAAAATCGATGATCGCATAGACTTCCATACCACCGAAGATATCCAGCGAAGGAGTAACATATAATATGGGGACCTGCGAGCTGACCCTTTGAGTTGCCCCAACACTAATTGTCTACACAATCTGGCACCAAGCATCCGTTGCTTTCCCGGGATCCGTACAGAAACATCATGATACACAGGATTCATGTTGCGAAATCATGCGAAATCTATCGAAATCTGTTGTTTTCCACGCCAGGGTCCGAGAGGAGGCCACCTTGGAGCACGGATGAAAAGAGACGTCGTTGGTGAAATCGTTGGGTGAGGTCATCCTTTTAAAGCGACTCCTAGGCTTTTCCAGGTTGGTGAAGATTTGCCGTAAGTTAACAGATTTAATCAAAACATATCAAAACATAGTACTCCTAATATGCAATATGGTTTGGACTAAGCATATTTATCCATGTACACAATATTGTGATTGATGGTATTACATGCTCAATCGCTACAGAATCCCTCGTTATAACTGTAAATACAGGCATATTTACGCATATTTCACGAACGGATCTTCTACAGGATTCAACGGGAAAGTGCAATCGAATACCCAGGAGCCACTGCCATCAGACAAAGACATCTTTCAAGCTGCAGATAGATGTATATGGGTTCGTGCGTTTTCCAGGCCCCATGGAGACCGACTATTGTATTAGATGATTCGTATCATGTGAGAACGCTCTGAGCCCTCATTCTTGAATATAGTGTCACAGTACTATTTTCGCACATTTGCAATGTATATGTTTGCATTTGCTTTCAACATTTGGCAATGACGAAACTTCATCTGTTTTCCACATCTGGCAACAAAAAACGAAAAGACTAAAATTACCAAAACGAGTAAAACAACAAGCATCAAACAACTGGAAAAAGACAATGATTTCTGAACTAGTTTGGAAACGTTGTTGTATTTTGTTTTCTTGATTTATGAACAACGCTTACAATGTCTCTTTTGGCTTTCTGGAGGTTGTTACTTGCTGACGTTCGTTTTATTTCTTGAGTCTCTGTTTTCTGGAGGTTATTTACATTCAAAGGCCAATATCACCAATATAGAACAAATCTGATCTGGTATAGATCCAATATGGATCTAAAATCGGTCGAATAATCATCAATGTCATATAGTATTGTATATCAAAAACCGTGAAGTCTATGTAGATTGATTGCAGCCTATTAAGAATCGGATGAGTTTAATACCTATCCAGTATTGTTCTTATATTTGTCAAATTCGAATGTACTATTGGTTTTCATATATGTGTGTATACTATTCAAAAAAAAGTGCATCCAGCACTAAAACCGGTGGACCACTGAATTTCTAAAGAATGAGCACCCTGAAGGAATCGAGATCAAAAGAAAGCATCAAGGCTACACTTTTTTACCTTGATTACAAGTCAAAGCATCTTATTTAGGCGTTAGTGGAGTTTATTTTAAAAGTGCTACGGAGACTTCGCTTTGAAATCCTACAAATATATACATACACACATTTTCATAGTCTACATGCAATATGAATATGATTAACATAAGTAACCCTATCGATCTAAAGTGGGTCTCCAATCGATCTGAATGAATCTTGTGGGTGTATCAAATATAGGACAAATATTTGAAAAGCATATACCCACACAGAATGGTTGAATGATATGATTGTGGCTATCAAAGAGGCCGTGTAAATATGGAAGACATGGCTCTGCTTCCATTGTTTGCTACTCCCATGTCAGTGCATGGCGTGCTTTGGGCCCGTTGCACAGCAACATGTCATTTATTTTGATTTTCATTAGGGATTGTTACGCAAAGCGGCCTGACAAAAGGCTTGTTCGTAGATTTTTATACAAGAGCACATCTGGTTGACCGGTGAATGCAAGACTGCAACATTCAACTTCACCCGATGACATCTGAATACTGGATCTGAACGGATGACTTGCTGCCCCTCAAGGGAGGTCTCTCTCAGGCTTATACAGACCAGTCCATTGGGAGCTGCACTTTTCAATAGCATAGATAGTGTCTAGCCGCCTAGCCTGCAATATCCAGATTGTTATGTATTTTTGGTATAATCTTTAGTAGTTGCTGTACTCAGTATAGTTGTTTTTTTTGTGTTTATTGAACGTGTTTATAGATTTTGTCGGGAGCGTTGGATGCCAGGACATGGTCGACCGTGAGGGGCAATCAGTGGCATCAACGTCGCTGGGCGATGATGATTATGGTGACGAGTATGATACCGTAGCAGATGTTGATTGATGGTAACGGACGCTGCTGACGATGACTGATGATGGTTGATGATGGTTATGATGACTGATGATGACTGATGATGACGATGGTGATGACCATGATGATGATGACGACGACGACGACGATGATGATGATGATGATGGAGGTGATGGTGATGATGATGAAGAAGATGATGATTATTATCCTTATTGTTATTATCTATCATTATTGTTGTTGAAAAATGATAATTTGGATTGCCGAACGACTTCTGAAAGTGACATTGATTGTAGCAGATATCTAATGAAATGACTGTTGTTGTGCATGCTGAGCACCCTGCGTGTGCTAAGTTTGCTGTACATGCGTTAAACAACCAACATGTTTGCACCGTCCAGCTTGTGTTGTGAACTCGTAAATCTTTGTCCCTCGAAAACTAATGAAAATCAAAACCGTTGACATGGAGATGACGTGTCAGATGTCATTGTTGTGCATGCAATATCATGCAATATGAATGTGTTAATTCAAGTGCTATACCGCCAAGGACCCCAACCCCCCCAAAAAGGTTTTCTCTCACTTTCTGCTTGATGTGCTGTTGCGAGATCGGAGCCACCCTTTCTGCTAATTTGTGGAGTACTTGAGATTTGTCATACATATCCCCGAGGCTTTGACTATCCATACTCAATCTTTCTTAGCCGTAACGATCTGAGAATCCTCCTCAGTTCCACCCCAAAACAAAGGTTCCTGTGTCGAATCTCAGGACAATTTCAAGGGATCGAACGGATCGAGGTTTGCCATTGGCAGGCGACGATTCTGGTTGAGAAACGAGTCGGCGAAGCAGAAGGATCAAGAGACATTGGTTGTTCCTTCTGTCATTTTTTGCCCAGGTTGGGCCCTTTCAAATTCATTCAAGTTCAACGTATTTTGGACTTTTTGAAGCCTTAGTTGTGGGAAAGCTTTCCAATTTGACTAAGATCTTTCACATTGGTCGAAAGCACCAACTTGTCAAATGTCAATACAATTGTTTATTTCCACACAAAACCATCCGCAAACTTGTTTAGTTGAAATTTATTATTTTTACCCTTTTGTTCCATGTTGCTCCCTTCTTTTTTAGGAAGATCAAGGCATTACCAAAGCAGAGATAAAATCTCCGGAAAACCACCCGTCGTGGTGTCAGGTGGGGAAGCTTCTCCTATGTTAACGGAGCTCAGTGAGGCCATCTTTAAGGATCCAAAAGTTGCAGGATTTATTCACCCAGGATTCGGAAGTTTTTGTTTGATGTTACAAAACATGTAAAAATTATATCTAACATGTATACTGAGATTTCGATGGCACAAATGGGGTATTTTCCAAGCAATTTCTAAGCCAATAAGTGTTTGTAGCGCTGGGTTTGTTGGCATCGATTGTGGGGAAGTAGAAGGCGAGGATGAAGATTATCTTTGGGGAGGGTGGGTAGGCATGTTCTGTAGAGGGTATTGTTTGAAATTCATTGCATTTGTAATGCTTCTACTGTGTGTCCGAATATTTTATACAAAGAAGAAAGATGCAGTACTACTGTACGTTGACGGTTCTTGTCTTAGCTTCCTGGCGAGAAAGGATCAAATTGTATCAAATGGTCTGGAAATTTTCATTGTCTTAGTTTTCTCATCAAAGCATAGAATTCCAAACGAACCCAACAGCCCAACAGCACCAAATCCTCAATTTTTCCATTGAAACACAGCTTCTTTCTGGTTGGGTCCGGCCTTCAGGCTGATCGCTTAAATCTGCGAAGTTGCCTGGCATCCACGGCTGGACCGTATCCACCTCTCAGGCCGAACTGCCCGGTTTTACCGTGGAAAAATCTTGAACATCATCATACATTTTGCTCACAAATAGGAAGGGTTTCACATGGTTTCAACAAAGTATTGGCGGATGTTTCTCATCTCAAACGAACTCGATGAATCTAGGCGGAGATATCCTTTGCGGGTGGCGATCCAGGCACAGGGAAATGGTCCAGGGGTAAAGGACCATCCGATATCTGCTTTTCATGGACCTTGGCTGATGTTGCGTTATGAATTCGTCTCCTACTACGAAGGTGGGAGTGGCGATCGCTATCTTCTTTGCCCCTGGTGAAATGTATTGATTTTCTTATATTTTCTTGTGACAATGTCGACATGGTTTCTCCATGAATTTTATGTGATTGGTGATCCTGACAGAATCGAACTTCAGAAACTCAGAGTAAAACTTGAAGACTTCTGGCAGGCAGCCGTGCAGATTTGGGAAGTGGAAAGTCCTTTGCTCTCAGAACAGGCGAATGGGACGGTTCCAACACAGTGGTCAGTGGCGCGTGTTATTTTGGAAATGTTGTGTGTGAATGCTGCTTTAGCAGCTTTATCATTTTTTTCTTCTTCTTTCTATGTGGAAAACAAGGTCAACAAGCATTGGTCGTATGATCGGCTGTCTTATATACTTGGACACTTCCCAGTGCTTTGCATGCAGCGTCCCAGGGTAGTCCCATGACGCGCTTGGCCAATGCTGCACGCGATGGTACCCAGGTGTGACCTGCTGTGGCAATATTCAGGGTGGCAGTTTCGGCGTGCTGCGGTGTTGACCAATGTTGACTGCGGTTGTTTGACGTCTCGTTTTACTGTTGATGGAAACCCATAGACGCTAGCTGCTCGGAGTTCACTCCGTTCCGAAGTTCAGGACCTTTTGGTGAAGACCGCAGCAGCAGGCTCCAACTTGGTTTCTTGGAGTCAAGGACTACTAGGCTCTGCTGCCAAGGCCATGGGTGCTTCAATATGGTTTCAGTCCAGTGAAATGGGTGCCGTTGGTAGATTGGGAGAAAATTGTGTTTAAGATTTTCATTATCTACAAGGTTTGGCAGTTTGGCTTTGTTTTGTGTGGTCTTTTCTGTTGGTCGTGGTTCAGAACCCTTTAGGGCTATCCATGTTTGTGCCACTTGCGGCTTCATATCAATCATTGGAGCAATTGCGGCTTTTGCTTTAGTCGTCTACTTTTGTGTCAATAATCGTGCAACATGACCATGTTGGAGACTCAAGTCGTCTTCCAGAGACCCATTTTTAACTTCTGAAATCCCACACAGAGAGTTCGGAATCTCCTGATTGTAGGCATTGGATTACCATTGCAGACCGCAATCCATGCGCACAGAACGCAAGGACCGAATCCGGTCATTTGATGTCATTTTGTAATCTGGTTGAAGTGATTTGGCTCGAAAGTGGGCTGTTAACTCACAAGGATGATATGAAAGTGATACTGCAGTATGATCATTGGGTATTGCAATACTGATATGATAATAATGATATATGTATATCATATTACATAATAATGACAAGACAAAAAATGACAATGATAATAGTAATGATAATAATGATGATAATAATCATGATATAATAATGATCATAATCATAATAATGATAATGATGATCATATAATGTAACATTATGTTTATATATGTCAGATTGTATCTTGGTACAAGGAGTTCAGAGCCTTGCAGTTTGGACAAATAACAGCAGATTGCATGAGATTGTTGTTGGTATGAAGAATTACACCATGCAATATTTTCTGATCCATTAGCGCTCTGTTTTGAAAGTTGATGATTGCAGATCTCGCCGGTGCCCTGTAGGATAAGACATTGGTGGATTCCCTTCGAAATCGTGGAGGTGGGGAATTGACCTGGAAACTGAGTGAAATCAGTAGGTTGGATGCTGATTTCAGTAACGCGGGTAGAACTCCAAGCACGATTGATGTTTCCAGCTCTATGCCGATAGTCTTACACCGCACCAGCCCTTTCAGTCTTTGTTTTCTCTGAAGTTAGTTTTGATCCCAATGCGTCGTTGACATTGATCTGCCGCGACTAGTTCTGCAGGAATTGTGCTGGAACAGGCTCAATTGTGAGGTGAGGGCCTTGCTGCTTTTGTTGGACTTCGCAGAGGAAAGTCAGATGCTTTTGCAAGACATGTTTCCATATCATATGAACTTTTGCAACAAGGTTTTGCAAAAAATCATGAACGCGATGAAGGTTTCAACCTCCATGCGAGTTAAAGAGACTTGTTTCAATGGTGGTCAGTGTTTGGCTCACAGCCTAACCAATCTAGCCTTGAACCCCCCAATGATCCGATTGCAATACACATTACGAATCATGAATCTGATATTTATGATATGGCAAGATCCTTTTCAGGCCATGCACTTGCTCATCATGGACTGGCCCTGCCAACCCTTCTGAGTACCATGCTGCATTGCGTTGCGTTCATTTGGAAAAAGTCCTGCAACCTCAGTATGCGTTGAACTCCAATTTACTGTACCAAAATTTTCTACACTCTATTTATAGCTATTTATTCATATTGCCATACTTAACATGTTCACTTTCCTCATGGCTCAGCATTTCTTTTATTTATTGCTAACAATGAACATCCTGAAATTCAACTTGATCGCATGAATTGCTTCCCTTAACCAAGTAGTCGCTGAGTTTTGTCGAATCGAAGGAGCAGGGAGCCGATTCACTTCCCAGTTGGTTTAGATGTATTCGTATCCAAGGCTGGCTGTTCCTGATTCCTCAGTTGGCTTGACCTGATGGTGGCTCTTCAGCTTTGACTATTTCAGAACACCCACATGATACCAAGATAATGAACAAAAAATGCTAAGAGGATTGAGACTGTGAGACCATTGAAGGATCCAAGGCAGGTGAGGATACTTCCCAGTTGAACATGGAAGTTGGAAGTTCAACTTGTGATGTTGATTGCTGGTGTTTCTCTCAGTGGAGATACTGTAGACAGAGGGGTTTTCATGATTCACAAAGAGACAAAAATTACAGTTGATTCAGGTATCATATTCTTTCATGTCGTAAGCCGCACAAAAACTGGGGCCCAATGGCAGATGAGGTGGGGGACTCCTGGATGGGGCAATCATCGTCTATCAAAATGTCATAGCGGAAGTTACGGAAACGTGTATCGATCGATCAACGTGGCTGCACAAAAACTATATATCAACATGCTGCGATTGATACACCTTGATTCGCAAAAAAAAAGGAGGGCTGACTGGAAACTGACATGGAATCATGCCTTGCAATTTGAGAAGAGGCCACGACAAGATTGTTGATTTGAAGAATTGTTTAAACGCAAAGGTAGGACTTCCCTCCCAGAAACTAACATATCGCCTCCAAAGGGCAGTTGGGAAGATGAATTTCCTTGTCCATTGACTGGATATGTTAGTTCCATGGAGTTATGGTGGTAAATGATGGCAAATGAGGTTGAGGTCCATGAGGTGAAGTTGTTAGATCCCCAAACCACCTGAATGCTGAGGAGGATGATGAAGATGACACGGAAGCACCAACGGAATTGCATGAGGCCAATGGGTGATGGAAGAAGCCTTCTAAGGCTTGGACGTCTCGCATATTGACCGAATGCAACATCATTTTTCAACGGGAGATGATGAAAGATGATCAATTAAATGGCAGCTGGACCTAGGAGGATTGCTTTTAGGTTTAGCAGGGCTAAGAAGATTTGGCATGGAACAGTAGAAGAAGCACATGAGCTGAGTCAACTACTACAATTCCCTTCACAGACCTTAGAAGTGGTTAACGAGAGGAAACCTCAACTGCTATCCAATACTCTGATTGTTTTTCAAGAAGTTGACACATTAGCTCTGACTTGTCACTGAAGGAATATCATTGTCCTTCATGAAAGAACTTCTTCCTACTCGAATTTTGAATCCAAAAGATGAAAGCTGTGCAGTGTTCTGTCATATCAGGCCATCAAATGAGGGATCTTTATGCTCCAAGGAAATGGTGACGTTTGTGGACACTTGGGACCTTGGGAATCCGTATATTTTAAGGGATCCAGGACGCGTTTTTGTTGGGAACTCAGCCTCGACAAGGTGACGATTCAACATCGTGCAAGGCGAGAAGGACCTTATGTGAGTTTGGGTTTCTCGCTTCGCAACTTGCATTCGAATGCTTTCCATTCAATGATAGTGAGGTGTCTTTCCATCATGGTCGTTGGGCCGTTTGATTGAACGTTTCATTTTGATGATTTTGCACAGTATTATGGTAATACTATGGTAAATCTATACCCTCAACTACTGGCGGTCAGAGGTCTGAAATGGTAGGCTGACCATTGTAGACCTTTTCCACCTTGACCATTTCAGACCTTTCTATGCTTTCACGTGTGTAATGATGATTTTGGATCTTTGGATTTTGAGATTTTGGAATGTTGGACTTTGGAATTTTGGGAATTTGGGTTTGATTTTGGGAATTTGGATGTTTTGGAGTTTTAGAATTTGGATTCTGGGTGATTTGGATTTTTGAAATTTAGATTTACTTAGGATGTTGTGGATTTCGGATTTTGATACCTCAACAGGTTTTTTTCTGTAATATCCTTCATGGATCGCAGTGGGAAAATCGACTCTGATCATCGACTAGTTTTTTGAGTTCTTACGTTGGCCAGTCGGATTTCTATTGAAATTCTTTACTAACACGGCTTTATGTATCTGTTTTTCTTTGGTTGTGGTGGCTTCTCTTTCTCTTCCTGGGGCCAACGTCTCCTTCTGCTTGTTCATGTGGATGAGCATGCGCTGGCTATCCTTCACACTCAACTGCCTAGAATCACAAAATCCTACGAACAAAAATCTCCCATGTAGCCAGATTAAACTAACACCCAAGACAACTGTTGTTGATATAGGCTCAAACGGGACTGGCAAAAATGAGAACATAACGGGAGTGGAACGATTTCTCCCACCCAAAAACTGCATCATCAACAAAGGCTCCATGTACTTCGTTTTAGACAAGCTCAAACCCAATAAAAGCAAAACACAAAAAAAACCCAAAAATTCAAGGTTCCAAAACCAAATCCGAAAATCCGAGCTCCAGAATCCAAAATGAAAACTCCAAAAAACAAATCCGAAAATCCAAGATCCAGAATCCAAAATCCAAACTCCAAAAGCCAAACTCCAAAATCCAACAACCAAAAATTCAAAATCAAAACTCAAAAAATACCCAGACCCCAAAATCCAAGATCCAGAATCAAACATCTCCGCTGGATTGATGACTTCATATTAGACCCCTCCACCCATACCCAAACCCAACGAAACCGTCACTAAGATAGACTTCTTTCAAGAAGATTTCTTTCTGACATATGAAGGGTCTAAATTGGTTTTCTCAAAGTGTTTTCAGCACCAAATCACCCACAAAGGCTCCAAAGTCTCCATCTTAGACCCAGCCACCCATACCCAAACCCAACAAAACCATAACTAAGGTAGATTTCTTTCAAGAAGATTTCTTTCTGACATATGCAGGGTCTAAATTGGTTTTCTCAAAGCGTGTTCAGCACCAAATCGCCCACAAAGGCTCCAAAGTCTCCATCTTAGACCCCTCCACCCAGACCCAAACCCAACAAACCATCACTAAGGTAGATTTCTTTCAAGAAAATTTCTTTCTGACATATGAAGGGTCTAAATTGGTTTTCTCACAGTGTTTTCAGCGCCAAATCATCCACAAAAGCTCCAAAACCTCTTTTACGAGTTTTTCAGATACATGTTTGTCAGAAACAGGTTTTTCAGATACTGGTTTTGCAGTTTCAGGCTTTTCAGTTACGGGTTTTTCTGTTGATGGTTGACCTGTTTAAAGCAAAAGGCCACCGCCATCAACATAACACAGGTTTTTCTGAAACAAGTTTTTTCAGATACATATTTTTCAGAAACAGGTTTTTCAGATACAGGTTGTCAGATACAGGTTTTTCGGTTACAGGTTTTTCAGATACATGTTTTTCAGATACAGGTCTGTTAAAAGCGATAGGCGAGTGCCAACATAACACATTTTCCAGAAACAGGTTTTTCAGAAACAGTTTTTTCAGATTCAGGTTTTTCAGAAACAAGATTTTCAGAAACAAGATTTTCAGAAACATAATTTTCAGATACAGGTTTTTCAAATACAGGTTTTTCAGACAGGGGTTTTTTGGAAAGAGGTTTTTCGGATACAGGTTTTTCAAATACACGTTTTTCGAATACAGGTTTTTCAGAAACAGGTTTTCAAATACAGGTTTTTCAGATACAGGTTTTTCAGCTACGGGCTTTTCAGTTGACGTGTTAAAAGCAAAAGGCAATTGCCAACATAACGCATTTTTCAGAAACAGGTTTTTCAGATACAGGTTTTTCAGAAACAGCTTTTTCAGATACAGGTTTTTCGGAAACAGGTTTTGCAGATACAAGCATTTCTTTTTCTGGGTCCCGAAACTCTTAAAAACCAGAGGTGCTGTGGCAGAGGGGAGGGGCTGCCATGAAAGATCATGAGACCACTGTGAAAAGCCAAAAAAGGTCAATGGGCAGTTTGGTGGATAATGATTTTAGACCTCTTTTCGGGATACCAAGGCCTCTTTTGGGTCAGGTCTGAAATGGGTATGTGTGACTCAACGGTTGGACCACAGGGAAACCATAAAAGACCCACCAAAAAGGGTCTGGAATGATTATACCTAGGGGGCCCTCCGAGTAGTAGAGGGTATGTAAATCTCAACTACTGTAACCCACTTCCGTTTGCCAAAATAAAAACAATCATATATTATATTGGTTAGTAAAAATCTTTAGATCTTCAATGATTTGGTATTGAAAACGATGAGCACCTCACCTGTGTCGAGCGCTCAGGTCCAGGTGCAGAATCGGAGAGCGACTCCGATGGTTTATTGAGGTGCCGGTACTGCACCTTCCCCGAATCTCCCTGAGTTCACGGGAAACTTTGAGAAACTGTTGGTATTCATAAGTGATGTCATAATATGTCATAATGATATGATTCATAGTCATAGTCATAGATAATATAATACGCACGTAATATATACATACGATTAACATATGGATATAATTTTATACATTGTAAAGGTGATGTATGATTGATGTAAATATGTCTATATATATATATACATACATATATACGATATATATATATATATTAAATCATGATCGTTTTGATTTTCTTTTTTTTATCAATTCTTCGACAGATGCCATTCAAGTCCGTTGATCCTTTGGGCATTGTGACAAGTGACAAATCCAACAGTGCGGCACCATTTGGATGAACAAACATCCACTAGAACTTCAGGTCTTGATGTTCTAGACTCCAAGAATTCCAAAATGAACATCCCAAACATGCTCAACATCCCAGAAACGTCTCACCTTTTGGCTGTATCTAGGCCTAAGACACCTGAAGCTGTGAACAAGATCATGCTGCAGATGGCTGTTTTGAATGAAAGGTTGGTAGCTTATTCAGGGGAAACGGCCATGGGATGAGAAATGACCAGGGGTTTTCATTGTTAATTGATTGCTGGTCACTGTATATATATATATATATCTATTTTGCTTATCAAAGTTGTTTGAAGACTTTCTTCGTTGGCGAAAAATCGTGATATAGACTGACTTATTTGATGAACATTTTGATCATGTTGGTGACATCAGCCCAAAACAATCACGTTGCCATTCATTGTTTGCTTTTCTCAGAAAAGCCTCTTTTGGAAGGCATCCCTTTCTCTAAGGTTGAAAGACCTTGACTTGGATAGCGAACAGGAACATGATGAGGTCGAGGGATGTCTTGGAACCAAAGCAGACAGGAGGGGTGTGAAGTCTAGCAGCAAACAATCCGGTCTGCAAACCTGCGGTGGTGAAAACATTGATTGGCCGCTTAAGTGGACTTTGTCTATCAACGGTACCCGCCCAGAAATGATGGGACAAATGCGGCCTATAGCTATTGTTCTCGAAAGGATTCAAATGGTCACATGGAGTCACCAATTCTCCACTTCCATGAGTTGGGAGAGTGACAAAAACACCGGTGTGTGGAAGTTTGGAAGGGTTTTGTCTAGTTGGAAACAGAGTCATGATATGAAGGTATCCACTTTGAATGACAGTTGACTTTAGCTCCTTACATAATATATATAGTATATATATATATATATATATATGGTTCAACATTTTCTTCTCACCTCTTCAACTCTTCAACCCAATAATTATATGCTGGGTGCTGACGGTTCAAATACTATGATATCCATGACTTCAAATAATAATGATACTGTAACAATGATCATCATCATCATCATCATCATCATCATCATCGTCCTCGTCCTCATCCTCATCCTCATCCTCATCCTCATCCTCCTCCTCATCATCCCCAAACAATTTCTGAAAACAATACCACTCTTGTGTGTTGCAACCACTTGAATCCCCAAGTCTTTCCCCGTCACCCCCCCCAAAAAAAGCAGGACCTTCCTGGCCGGGATGCTGCGGCGTTTTGCCCGTGACGATTTGGCGGACAAGGGCGATGGAGTTGAAGCGGCGGTACGGATGCACATCCAAACAGTGCCTTGGGAGGCAAAAAAGGATACCCCTCCAGGGAACTAACATATCCCCCCAAAAATGGCATTTTGAAGATGATTTTCCTTTTCCCAAGGTGGGATATGTTAATCCCCTGGAGGGTATTGGATGATATTGGTACCTTTTTTTCAAATAAGGAATTGAGAAATTAACTAATCTATGAACGAACAAGTAACTAAGAACTGATCAAGAAACAAACAAACTGACTGACCAAGTAAGTAAGTAACCAGCCAACTAACTAACCAACTAGCCAACAAACTAAATAACCAATAAACTAACCAAGTAACTAAGTAGCCAACTAACTAACTAGCCAACAAATAAAGTAAATAAAGTAAATAACCTACTCGTACCAGCTGACTAGCTAACTTACTCACTCACTCATAAACTCATTAACCAACCAGTGAATACCAGCCACCATTGTGAAGTGGGAGGGATGATTTGGAGCTGAAGATGTAAGTAAAAGAGGTGCCGGCAAGCAGCACTGGTCAGTCAAGGTTCCCATGTGGAAGAAATGGGTTTACTGCCTTGCGACCTGTGGTCTTTGGATGCTCTTCCGAACCTTGGCAAATTTTCTGTTGAATGGATTAAATGGAGTTGATTTTCTTACAAAGCTTTGATCGATCTGTGGTTACAGATGGCACAGTAGATGTTACAGTCGATTTGGAATGGTTGGAGAGGGTTTCAATTGCAAATATTCCCTCTAGTTTTTGAAGTCCTTACATTTGGGACCTTTTCGGGCGAAGGAGAAAGGTGGACTCCCAAATGTTCAGAAGGTGGACTCCTTTCATGTCGTGGTTTTAGGGTCAACAAATTAAGATGGCCGTGACTCAAAATTATTGACCCAAACATGATGGCAATATATACATATTCCATTATTTCAATATTCCAGATAATGACATCTGTTGTCCTGTCGATACCCAAATTTTCAAACGGATAGCCACGTGCAGGACATAACAACTGTCCACAGAAACACCCTGCCGAGGCCCCCATGATGATACAGGCCTGGGAAAATTGCAGCCCCCGAAAAGGGTGCGTTCATTCACAGCAGCTCGGGCAGGGTCTGAGAAAACTTCACATTTGGCTACAATTTATAATGATTGCAACTTTCAGAGATTTTTTCATGTTCCCATTTTTTTTAAAATGCAACATTAATATGATCAAATTATTCATATGATGTGTACTTTGTCTGAGAGGGCTTCGAGCAGACTTGGAAAAGGGTGCTGGTTGCTGCACCCAAGAGGTGTTCTGATCTTGACAAAGAAGGGCCGTGTGATCACTTATGGAAAGAGCCAGTAACCTGTCGAAAGAGTACAGGCAAAATGGTGGGTATGGAAGGACCAGCTGGAAAGCCAAGGGGCACTTGCGGAGAAGTCAACAGTTGTGAGATCTAAGCACTTTTTTTTGACATATAATCAACGTGTTGAAAAATCGTTCTACTGAAACAGAGCTGTACTGACGAAAGACCAGATCCTTCAATTGGAATTCAGCGTGCATTCCAGAACCAGAGGTTTCGATTCGCTAAATTTGATCATCTCAATGAGTATATGCTGGTATACTATACTCCAGGCCCAATCCCTCTTTAACGTTAAAAGCAACCTCTTTAGCTTTATTTAGCTGCTCTGGTTCCATGTGTCTAATATAGGGTCCTTGTCCTGTGACTTAGCCCCTTCCCAATCCTGGTTCGGAGGGAGTGGTTTGTAGAAAGCACACTTTGTTCAAAATCTCGTAGTGGTTTCTTGCTGAGGCAAGCTCATCCAAACAGCAGCTTGGCAGCATTCAGCACCATAACCGCATGCAAAAGATGCCCCTTTGGTCATCTGGAAGCCACCATGCCGTAAGCTTTTTTGAAAGCTTTTATAGCTCACATTGATCGTACATGGGATGGGGCGGGATTTGATTCTGAACAATTAAATATCCGACTACTGCATTGTTTTTATGTGGGTTTTCGAGTTACAATTGGAGACGTAAACAATGAATCTACGGTGCACCATTCTGAACCTTCCAGCCGCAGGCTCAAAGCAAACTTTGCGTGCAATAACTTTGACACATCCTTCTTCCAAACAAGAAAGGCATCAAACCGCATCACCTGGCCAGGTGTCGGTGGTTTCCTCTTCAAGACCCTGATGATCGCCTTAGTCTTGTGCATTGCAGTGACCTTATTCAGCATCGGTCTTCAAGGTGCCACCAACTGAGGGAATTGGAGTAGTCGAGTCGTTGAAAATCATCAAGTCGCAGATGGTTAAGTGGAAATATGCGTGGCCCCAAGACTCAGCTTTTTTTATTCAAAGAGGGCTAGTTGAATTCTGTGATTGTGGGAGGAAGGGTAACATGGCTCAAAAATGACAATTTCTTTATTTTATTTTTTCAGCTGTCAGTCACCCTCTCCACAGGTCGCCTTACTATGGTCAAGGTCGCCTTAGTATGGTCAGGTACAGTCAGATCATGGATTTCCTCCATAAAGGTATCCGACTATAGAGATTTTTTCCTGGTTTTCCAGGTGGAGGAGATATATGTAATTATGTACGTATACGTACATACAGTATGTACATGTAACTTAAGTATTCTTTGGATGATAGATATATACACATGCGTACATACAGTATATACATATCTACATTTTCAATAAAGACTCGATCATTCGCAGATAGCTGGTTTTAGATAAAAGGTTGGGTTCAGCATTTGTTGCTTGAAGAGTTGGATGATATCAGATCTGACTGTTGCCAGGATAATTTGCTTCCAAAAAACGAAGATATCAGTGGAATCTTACAGCAAGATATCATACATATACTACATCTCTCTCTCTCTTAATATATATATATATATGTATATAGGGGCTATGTTGGTTTATCCATGATCGTTGCTGCGATTTTGATCCCATATTTCACGGAGATCAAGAATTTCCAAGAGGTAGAACTCAGATGCTTCAACAAACCGTCCCGGTAGGCTCTGGATTGGAAGTATTTTATTGGTGTCTTGCCTGAAGCTTGAAACCAGAACAATTCTACACAAGCCTGCGTCGAATGATCTTTGACACCCTTCAAGTGTCAGCAGCTGATGCGAATGATCTGACACTGAGACGTCTGAGAAGTTAGTTCCGGCCTGAAAGACTAATAGACTGAGGGAAGATGAGAAAACAGCCGAAGCGAGTGCTCTTGACACTTTGGATAGATTTGATACACATGGATAAAATAATTGAGATATTGCTAAATATCACAATAAATCACCAGGTATATGGAAACGCATATATAGTGATATAATATATAGCGACTATATATCACTATATATCACCATGTATATAATATGATGAGGTACATCAACAATAGTGATAATTCATGGGATGGGATAGCACCCTGGAGAAGCTGTTGGAAGACATAGCGTTTGTGTTGCGACTTAGGATGGATCAGATTGACTTTCGATCGGCGTGTACTTTGGATGGCATTGGATTGGCAGACAGGACCACAGCCATGGATTACTACGCTTCAAATCTACCAAAACACTGCACTGAAGATTGTGACTTTTGAATGGAATTTCTGGGATACGGTGTAATCATTTGTGCGTTTATTTAAGGTAATACTTCAGCTTCCCCCACTAAATTCAGGGCCTCGAGTGAAGAAGTATTTTTAGAGGACATCTAATATGCTTCCAAAGAATCGGAGAAGCAACGACCCAGAACCACCCAATGAGGGTGGGTGCACTATACCCTTCTCTCGGCATATGAGGTATCGTGACCGGCGTGGTAGGAGGACTCCTCTTGATCCTCTACTTTTATTCAAATCGGCCGCGTTCTTCAGATGCAAGCAGTCACGTAGTTACCCCAAGAGGAAACTCCTCGCATGAAACATCATTCAACACACCTCGCACTGAAATCTGACAGCTTTTTTGTGGAGTCGTCGAAATCACATGAGATATGCTGTTGGACCCTGCCATAGTGTGGTCCTCCAAAAGATGCTGTCCTTGTCAACCATGGGTCAGTTGGTTGGCTAAGGTTGGCAGTTTACTCTCCCAAGCAATCAACCGGATGGCATACCATGATTTTTGAGGATAGGATCATCCAAAAAGAAGTGATACACCTACACATGGCATCAACGTGTATGGTGGGTGATCCAAGTCTAGCAGTGTTTGATTCCTGATTTGGACCGATCCCTCTGAAATCTTCGATGCAGAATCCACTCTACTCTTGGCCAACATTAAGTCAAGTTAGGCACCAAAAAGCAATTTGGGCAACTGACATGGCTTCTTTTTGTGTTAGACCACGACTGACCTTCGTGGTCCTCATCGACTTGAGAGGTCCTGATTGTGGTTCCTCCTACCGCCAACATTTTGCAGCGCCATGGTTGAGACAGATGGGGGTGGAGAAGGTGAGAAGATGCAACACCTCAAACACCTGAAACACGGCATTTTTGGAGGAGCATGATCTTGTTGGTTTCTTGAATTTCCACTTGATGTGATGAATTAGGATGTGATGCAGTCATGAACATCGCATGAATTCAACCTCAAAGAGTTGGTAAGTTTGCATTTGTTCTGTTGCAAGCTGAGTTATTTTCAAGGTCAAGGATCTTTGTGCGGCAGTCTATGCGCGAGAGGACGGGCTGAGGTTGGACACCATAACCCACTACAACTCCATGTCGATGATTGGCCACAGGATCAAGGTGGTTGCTGCGCGAGGCGCAAATCTGGCAAGTTGAAGTTGAGCTTCACCAAGTTTTTCCCAGACCCTTGGTCGAAATGTTCGCCCCCACAAGCACATTTTTGTTGGATTGTTTTACGATTTTTGTTCTTCGTGCAGAATTGCATACATGAAGGCGTTCAGTCAGGAAATAATACCGTGATGTGCTTCAGTGGAAAAGCTGTCGCTGAGCGGTCAATTCGAATAGCACCTATAGTCTGATCACTTGCCTTGAGGTGATACCTTGGTCTTGTCATGCAGTTTTCCACTTTCCGCTTCTGAACTAAAATTCCTTCAAGTACTTTCCACTTTTGGAAACCACCCTCCCCTCCTACGCCCTGCTATGTCCGACCTTCGAGGACGAAGTGAGTTCCTTGGAGTTGCAATTTTTCAGCCAGGCTGAAAATCAGCAACCCGAAGAAAGGTGCAGAGTTACAGTCCCATCATGTCTCCGTTATTTCGGCTGAGGTTTTGCCACTGGTCTGCCACCTGGTGCTCCAAATGCCAATACTGTTGGTCCATGCTTGGTGTTACCCTCCGCAATGGCAGGCCAGCCCACGTCCTGACCCTAATCGGGGGGGAGGGTGTTGAAGCAAACATGAAGCAGCCTAGTGATGAGAATTCCGGACAGGACTCTGTGCCACCATGCCCCTTGACTTACTTGAAGTGTGAGATAAGTGGTCAAAACTCCTACGCTGTTTCACCCTGTGAGGGGATGGTCATCAACCCAAGCATAAGTTTTTATATGCCCACTAAGGATTCCGGAATTCCTAGTAGTAGAGGAATGACCATTCGCTACAAAACGACTTTTGATCATGGCACAGATGATGGGTTGCCGATGAATTGTTCATCCCAACTCGGATCAATGGCTGTCATCCGGTCTTTTTCCGAGTTCATGATTGCAGGAGATTCCGCCGCCATCCTGCAGGAGCAATCTCACAAGGCAGAAGAGCAGGTGCATCGAAATGCGTGGGCTTGAAAACAACCCAACCTTTTGGGAGCTGTTGTCCTCGCTGGAGCGTGTGTTTGTTTCGGAGACGATCTTGCATGAAGAAATGCAGAATGCAGTATGATTTCAGAGAGAAGCCACTCAAAGTGAAGGTATCGCAATCTGACACTGATGTGATTTTTACCAGATCAGCATAGATCAGCTTTTGCTGGCTGGATGGAGCTTTCCGATGATTTCCAGCTATGCTGTGTGTACATTGATGCAAGTTGTCGAGTCACCATCCCGAGATTGAGAATATACACCTTAAGCCTGAGAAAATTTACACCTTGGGGATCTATGACATTCTCCGGCCTGAGCCTACCTTCACTGGGCAGTGTAGCAAGACTGGACTCTCTAAAAAACAGATGCTGGATATCAACCAATACTAACACAAAGCAAACTTTCAATCTTCAATCAAGACATATTTTTAATTTCAGTGGAGAGAGGTTTCTGGTTTCTCTTGTCACTTCACGGTGAATTCTTTCCGATCAGATCCGCAACTCTGGTGGAGCCAGTGCCATCGGACAAAGGACGCCTGAAGATTCGGGGTGAAGATGCATGAAATTAAGTCAGAGCTGGAAGTAACACAGTAACTACACTGAAACTAGAGGATCTCTTCTTCAGTGTAAGATGTTTCGAAAGGTTTTTCATGAAAGAGAGGCTGCAAGCAATTTTTAGAACCAATTGAAAGAGATTGAAAGAAGGACATCATGAGAAACAGCAAGCAATAAAGGTACAACTAGTCCCTTCTTTTAGTTTCACCATTTCCCCAATTCCCGCCCCATCAGGACTGCCACATTCTTGGCGCTTTTGGGAACTTTGGGAGCATTGTATGACTATCTCTCCATGTTGAATTACTCGGTGCATTTGACACCTGTGTGCCTGTCGGGAGTCCTTGGCTTCAAAAATGGGAACTCCGAGATCTGATCCTGGAAGTCACAAATTGCCGTTCAAATCCGAACTTCACTGCAATTTAGCTGCTTGCATTAGATGGAAGATTGATAACTTTGTAAACTTTGTGGTCTGAATTTCATTTTTTAACTTCAACTTCAGAGATCCAAAACCTGGGATTGATATTTGCTGTAGTACTTTTGTAGCCCGGGGAGTTTGTTCAATGCCATGAGAGAGAGGGGTTCAAAGGGAGCGTCACTCCATGCCAGCAATAGGTTTTGTTTATTTCTAGTTGAAGGACTCAATTGTGACCTCAAATAACTTCAGCTGACAAGTTTGACTTCCCAAATAACAAGTTGATACTTGCATGCAAGATTGGTGATTTTTTGAATCATACTTCCTGTGGATCTATATTTTGTATAGGAGCAACATGGAGCAACGAACAATTTTCAAATCTGATCCCTGTTATCCTGGCTTCGCAAAATGGCCTTTCAAATCCACCATCTGACCCACACCAACAGAGCAATGCCTTCAGCAGCTCAAGTCCCAATTCAAGAAGATATTCTCTGCGTCGGACAGAGATTGGTTGCACTTGACCTTCTTCCAGATATAAAATTACTTGACGGGGTTGTTGTCTTGACAGCACATGGAAGTCTTATTGTTTTGATCCACGGTGATTTGTTTGACCACATTTTGGGCAGCTTACAGTCTTACTTTTCAGAGCTTCAGTGTTCAAGTGGGCTGTGAAAGTACTTGTGCAACTTGAATCCCACTCCATGATGCATACAATTTCAATAGTTGTTTTCATTATAAAACAGTTTCCGCTCTTTGTTTGGCAGCCTTTATTCTTCTACACATCGGGTGCATGATCCAAATTGACTCAGAATTTTCTTGGTTCAATTTCTTTCAACTTGATCTGGCTGGATGCGCGCCCTGAGGTTCAAAGTGAAGGGCTGCTCTTGGAAAGTCCAGAATTCCAAGTTTCTGGGACGTTGAACATGAAATGTGAACAGCTTCCTAGTTTTGAATGAGAAGAACTCTATATGCAGGTCCCAAGTCGATACTGACTTGTATAGCGGAAACCCTTGGAGCTACATGGGAATCATAGAAAAAGATAGTGCTATTTTGCTTTCCATATGTTTCCATGATTTCTAGGGTATACGGTATACGGGAAAAACATGAGTGGCCACAAAATCACCATGAAGCTCATTGCCGTTCTGTGAAGCTGTTGATGTGCAGAATTACCAAGGTGTGTGAAACCCAAGCAGAATGGATAGTTCATGGGGTCCCTTCACATGGCATTTTTCTGTTACTACTAGTAAGTTACTACTTCAGTTAAATAGATAGATAGGAGATTTTTTACAAATGGCTTCTGGTGTTTACTAGTACTGCGTTCCTGGTATATTTAACATCCATGCAGTCAGAGGTATTGCATGACATAGCCTGCATTAGCCTCTTCGCCAGCAGACCACGGTGGTAGGATGAACTTCGCAGGAATATTGATGACACACTGATCAATGAAGATAGAAGTCAGCTATGAATGATTGTAGTTTCACATTTGTTTAAACAACTCATGCGCTTTTCAATTTTTAACTACCTCCACTGGACCTCCACCATCATAACCGTGAGTACCACGAGCGGAACCACAACAATTCTCCAGATAACGACCATTCTGTGAAAGAATGCAACGCTGCTGCTGCTGCTGCTGCTGCTGCTGATGATGATGATGATGATGATGATGATGATGATGATGATGATGATGATGATGATGATCATGATGATGATGATGATGGTGATGGTGATGATGATNGGTGGTGGTGGTGATGATGATGATGATTATGCTGCTGCTGCTGCTGCTGCTGCTGCTGATAATTGGTGATCCACCGCTGGTGTTCTTCTCAGGTTTCGTGGGAAGAAACGTCGTATCGAGCATCTTGGCCGAGCCACCGGATTGGAGTGGACTCCTATGCAAAGGACATGGTGGTGCATCAAGGGGATTGGCTGTAGACACTGTAGACTTCTTCCCCATTCAGGTGTTTTATTTTGCCGAGAAGTGTTCCTGCAAATTCTGTGATTCGAAACCGTGGTTGTTTGGGTTTTGTTGAAGTTTTGGGCCTTCCAGTGATCAATCAAAATGGTCCAACCCAGGGGTGCACTTATTCCCTGGGATCCTCAAGCTGCCAACTGCCACTTGGACGTTGATATTTGCTGGGTAGGTTGGTGGCTTGTGGTTGAACATATTCAGGACAACAGTCACCATAAGAAATGAAAGACCACAAGAAAATATGGATTTTTTTCGCATCCAATTGTTCCGCTACAACATTTGTGGTACGAGTTGTTTGCCAAGCTTTGCTTAGATCCGTTGGCGGTAGCACAATATTTAGATGTTGAGTGAGGCTTAAATAGCTGGTTGACTTTTGTTGCTTGGTGGCTCATTCCCTATTCAGGAGCTCAGTGGAAACACCTTACAGTCAGTATCATAGAATTGTAGTTCCCAAGCAGGATACTCAAAACCGCAGGTTCGGTACATGTAGCATGATGGTGTCATAGATCATATATGGTCATGCTTGCATATTCCGTTGTCCAATTTACGATTATAGTATACTAGATGGTATACCATCTCTTCTATGACGTTTGATGCGCGAACCGCATACAAGGCGCTGTATCATTTACTATCGGTGATTTCATGTTTTATGAGTCTATGTGATTATATATGACTACAGTATATACGATTTTATATGATTATATATTATGACTATGTATGATTCCGTATGATGATGTATGATTATATATGATTCCGTATAATATTCTAATTTTGTATTGATATATGACTACACAATATTTTCAACATTTATCAACTAGTTTATCTAAAGTTTTGTGTTTCATGCATACCTGGACAACCATGAATTTGTGTATTTAATGGTGAACGTTGGCTTCTGTTGGAAGCCCCAGAAAACGCTCCAGGTGATTCAGACAACAACTTCTGCGATTTCTACCTGCAACCCTCAGATTTCTGCAGCCGCCAGTCTGAAAGATTTATGCAGATCCGTGTTTGTGACAAGTTTTTCTCGAATCGAAGGGTGTTTCATGTAGGCAAAAGTGACATGAGCAAAACGATGGGTCCAGAGATGGTCAACATGGCGTGTCGTTGTATTCTACCTTACAAGAAGGGCCTTGAGTGGAATAACCACACTCCTCACGATGGCACTTCTTCCATCATCCTCCCTGGTTTGGGGTGAATTTGACCTCACTGCAACCTCAACAGCGCTGTATTCGGGGAATCTTCCTGAAAGAAGGTGACAATAAATTCTGATAGGTTTATTGTAAAAGAATTCAATAGAATCCATCCAGATTGGTGCTTGCAGTTGGTGGGCTGAATGAAACGATGACAGTAGTGGAAGGAATAGCCAAGACAAAGAAGTTCAAAAGGACACGAAAGCTCTTCAGAGGGCTCATCCACTCACTTGCAAGGTGTCTCAAAATTAAGGACGACAGTAAACCCCACTGAAATGGTCCTTCATATTGAAAGTATCATATGAGGACCCCCATGCTTGTTTGAACATCTTTGAAAATGCTATGAGAGTGGTGAAACATCTTTTCTATTTTTCTAGTCATTGGGCTCCCGTACATCCTCAAGGATATTTTTTGAGGCTCCCTCACCATCAAATTTCAGGTCCCAAAGGGTGTTTCGTTGATCAATGCTTGACGTTGATCCAGGTCCTGAAAATCGAGAGTACGTCAAAGAAGCCTTGACCTTGACGTTCCGAAACTCAGGTCATGTCAATCTTCGGAGCAGGGGGATCCTGTATTTGGTTGAATAAGAGATGGGCATTTCACCATCCGATTTTGGAAAGGGACTGAAGGGCCCAAGTGATTTTGGGGTTTGTCGGATACGGGGGCTTTTCAAAAACCTGAATGCTACTGTAGACATTTTGCCCGAGTCAATGACCACAACCATGGTTTTGCGGGTTTCCTTGGAGCTTAGCTAAGCCAGCTTCGGCGGTGAAAGACTTGAATCAATGAAAGTCTGACAAAGTTGGCCTAATGCTGGATGAATGAGGACCATGGGGATGGTCACATTTCCATTCTAAATAACAGCTGATAGAGCCTATGGAGGTGTAGGATCACCATCAACCAGGGCAAAGGAGTTTTGGAACTTAATGCAAATTGATAAAAGGCGTTTTTGCTCAATACTTTTTTCATGGTGGAACTCAACATTATCCGATAAAGTGTTGATTAGTCGGGCACCCCGATCCCGATATCTTTCTTTGTGTCTTAACATGGTAGTCACCAGACATAAACCATCCAAAGCTGCTATGGTGCCCAAAGCTGACTTCCAAGCCCTTTCCAATGACACGCCTTGTCGAGGTGTGAAAAACTGCCGACTTTCTTGGATTCTCTCAGGTCCCTGTCCCGTGGGGTCATGGGGTGTGTGGTTCCATCAGGGGTCATATTCAGCAACTCAGGTGTCTCAAGGTTGAGTAGGTGAATCCTACCAAGATGGCCTTGTGACATATTGGAATGGTGCAATGACTTGGATATATACTTATCCTTTCACGGTCAAGCTGTAGATGATGCAGCCAATCATTTAAATGGCTGCATTCTGAATGAAGTATTTGGCAAAAACTGTATGTTTGTTTGTTTGTTTGTTTGTTTGTTTGTTTGTTTGTTTGTGCATGCGATACCAGATGGTCATACAGAGTCATGCTTCCACCACTATCACAGAGTGAAACAGTCCCGAACAGCACGGAGAGACCTTTTTTGTTGCGTTTTTGGCTTCCCCAACAAATCGATGGTAGCTGAATGTTTTTTCATGCTTTTTCAGACACCTGCTAGGCCTGAACATCTGTTTGATGCCGGCATTTCCACGCAGGCCTGCTGAACCACAGCTTTGGGGCCTCCCTATAAAATGCATGATGATATACCTTAGGAATTCACCAAGGAAGTAGCAGGTGTTTCATGGATGTAGCAGCGTGGTGAATCAGCCAGATACCACGTCTCTTGTCATTGGAATCGAATCTTCTTTCCGATTTGAGAGAAGGTTTCTGGAGATGAACCACAATTTGTGGTTGTTTAGGCCGGTGAATTTACACTGGCTGAGGGATACATGAAAGTTGTTTGTCACCTGTTGTGTACCGGTATTGGATTCTCCATGACCAACTGTTGTCACAATGTCACTGCCTTTGTTTTGTTGTCAACCCTTCTAATCAGAAGCCATGATACTAAGTTGCGCAAGAACGACCTGGATTGAACGCTTCTGAAGACACACCATCACATCATCCAATAGCCACCAGGATGTGAAGTATGTCGTCCAGGATGCATTTGACATAGAAGCCATGCCGACGCCAAGTACCTCGGCATCCGTTGGAATGGAAGTGAAAGCTCACCCATGAAGAAAGCTGAAGCTGAAATTTACCCATGTTGACTCCAAGCTGTAGCGATTGTGGCTGTGAAGCATAGTAACTGCAAGAGGAGGTAGTAGGTAGCTGCTCTATTGCTTGACAGTAACTTTCTGCCACCCTTCTTGTCCACAGTGGTTTGGTCTGGTTTGAGGATCAGATATGACAGATATGATAGTTGTCTCTGTGGCGGATGTGGGGAAGGGAATTAGTCTTGTGATGCTTTGTGTACCTTCAATCCAAGAACATCCAAAAGCAGGATTTCTTCAAACAAAAATCCAAATTCGTACAAGATCCTGCTTAACATCAAACGCATTTGGGAGTCCAAGATCATGCCAATACTAGCCAATACTCTCCAACAAAATGCAATTGTGTCCAAGATCCGAAACATTTGAAGTCAATTTGACACTGGTGCACTGTTGAAGCTGGTGCCCTCGTGACCAGGAAATCCTTTTGGTGGACGTGTTCACATTATGCAGGGCTTAGTGCTCAAAAGGATTGGGACCGGCAAAGATGACGATGGTGCCCCACCAAGACCAAAGAAACCAGAAGAATGGCACCAGTAGTCCCAAATCAGCTTGAGTTAGATGTTTGTATTGTTTGTGGGGTTGTGAAAGTGGAGAGATTATAAATCATTGTCATTTTCGAAATGATCTCTGTGATTTCGAGTACGTATACGTCTACATATATATATATATGTATATTATATCTTATATATCACTATTCACTATACATTATAAGTAATACAGTATGTGTCCCAAACAATCACCATTATTTAGCTGAGCCCTCATATATGCTTGATACATGACAGTACATGTATGTATCATTCGTTTAGTTACGCAGCATTCTTCTTCCCATGATTTTACTGGCCCGAAGGATTGGAGACCGGTCCTCGTGGGCCAATACGCAGCTGGCAAAACGTCAGCTCATCAACTTTGATCAGGTCTGCGGCGCCTCAACGGAAAAAAATCAGTTTAAAAAAAAGTTTTCTGGCACAAAAAACGCGAAACAAGTGAACCATGACTTTATAAGACCATTTGGAGATGTGGACAAAGTATACTTTTCAAATTCAAAACCGTGAAATTGTAGTCGGATGTAGTCGGAAACCGGAAACCTTGCTGTTAGTTTTAGCCATTGGTGTCGGTCCGGGTACATAGACACATCCGTTTGGTCAAGTCTTTGGCCCACAAATCGAACATGTTGTGATTTGAGATTGGTGATCATGAGTTTGAAAAATAGGATGACACCGTTCTACAGAAATTACACTGAAGCAGGTGAGGCAATTGCATCTGAGTTGCCGGATGCATCTTTTCTGTTTAGGTAGGTATTTGGTGAGTCCTTGCTAGCGAACGACTTTCAGTTCGGAGTATGCATCGCTGCATGGTAAAGCGGCCAAATTGACCCGTAAGCAGACTCCAGAAGGTGTGATCCAAAGGATGGAAAAAATGGAAAAAGGAACATGCCAAATCCTCCATTTTGGACACTTTTGGATCTGGCAGGTTCAGGCAGAATGTGAATCTGGTCCGTAGGGGACTTAGATGCTTGAAGAAAACCATGGAACTCAAGCAGAGTCGACTGGGCTTCATGTTTGGTTGTTGGATGGATGGATGGATGGATGGATGGATGCTCTCAACTTGTTCCCTGTGGCAACCACGTTCGAAATGGATTCTCTAACAATGCTTCCAAAACAGAGTTTCATGATGAAAAAGTGACATCAGGAGCGAGTCCGTCGTTGTTGTCACTTGACGGCAGTTGCGATGGTGAATGGGTAGGTGAATCATGATAGATTTAGGTGGTTCATAGCTCTTAGTAAAATACTTGTAGGTCATTCTAGAAAGTTGTAGCTCACACCATACATGAAACATGGATTGTGTTTGAGTCATGTGATTTTTCATGCTGTTTTTTTGCAGACAAATGTGTATATATCTAAACAAATGGGCAAGGTATAGTGTACATGGTATTTCAGAACAGGCTATCATATATGCCATACATACATGATTGGTGTGTGTCAAACGCATAGGAAGCACAGCCAGCCCCACACAATCAGGTGACCAGCTGAAAACTTGCAGCCTGTTAGATCATATCAGATGTGAGTATTCAATATGTAATCTTTTTCCATGGTTATGATGACACACACACACAGTTTTAGCTATCCCGGGCTGTTGAAGCAATGTATAAACGTAATGGATCCAACCATCCTCCAAGGGCCGCTTCTGCTATTCCTTATCAGGCTTTGGAGGAAGAGCCGGATGTGGAACCCCTTTATCATGAAGATTGTCGTTACCTCAACGTGCCGCCGTACTGAGACACTCACAATCAAACACCTCTCACAGGGTCTGGTTCGATTCAACGGGTTGAGTCGATTCTTGTCGAGAGGTGCTGAACTCCAATCTTCGTGGGGAGAGCCAGTCGTGTGAAGGGAGAAACCTACCGTTGGGATGGGGGTTCGATTTCGGGAGAATGGGATTCCAATGGATGGCATTTTGGTGACCTTGAACTTGTTGGGAACGAGGTGTTTGGCAGAGACCTATAGCCCCGAGACCATTGGATGGTGGCCGCCCAATCGCTTGATCGACTTGCGATTTGTACCTCGCCTTGACTAGTAGCGACTCTCTACTCCAAGTGCGTTCTGGCGCCAAAAAAGGACACGACATGACTATTTTCGGTGCTAAATGCCGAGCAACCGAGGAACTGGTTGGGGCTTGAGCAGTGGCCAAAACGTTGAACAACATGACTAACCCAAGAATCCCGTTCAACAACAAGCACCATTATCCGGTTTGAGCCACATTCCAGATGTCACCCGTAGAGCATCATATTTCGTATGAGCTTTTGACAGTTGGGGGTGCGCTTAATCCTAAACTCAGAAGGTGATTTTTGAATTTGAGATATAAAAAGGTCTCACAAGTCTATACAGACATAGTGACCTACTATGATGAGACATATTTTTAGGAAATGTATAGTGTGAGAAGTGCAAACAGTGCAAGAGTACCACCTGGTACATGGAAATTAGCTTCTAAGCCGATACGATCCAACAATTACCAACAGACCTTTGGAGATCTTTGAAGCATACCTCATCCGATGGGGCAACAATCTCCCTGCACAAGGAGTTCTTTTGCATGGAAAAACATGGAAACCAAGCTCTAGTCCCTTAAATTCAGAAACAAAACCATAGTTTGCACTTGCCAACCGTCAACCTTTCAGGAGAGGGCAGTTTGCGCCTACGCCTCTCTGCCGGTTTCCAGGAAGCAGCGATTTGGGATGAGTTTGAGATGTGCTTGCAAAGGCTTGGAGAGCCAGTAAAAGGGTCGTTGAAATTGAACTGTGTGGTCTTTTCTGACATGCAAGGTCCACATATGGCTTGGTTTATTGCGTGGACTACAACTTGAAATACAGAGTACCCCAATGGAGATCGGAATGACATCGAAACGAATGGAAACGCATGGAACCACATCTTTTTGTGTCAATGGTGACATCTTTGCGGTGTGTCGACAAAAATGGGATAGTCAGATAGACTTCTAAGAAATCTTGTTAGTTGTGTGTAGGGACTTTGAATCAACCATTCACCCATTGTGATGCTTGAAACACGGATATCCAGCCAAGGTTTGGATCACCAATCGCGGACGGAAGGTTTGGAGAGAATATGCAGGTTGGGCGGGCTTGTGTGATCAAATCTTGCATTTTGGCATCTATGTAATGAAGGGTGATTGCCAACATTCATTCATCTTGAAGGATTTGGAGGGTCCTCCAATTTTGAGACAACCACCACATGTAAATGTGCGTATACATTCCCACATGGCCAAAACATGATCATACATGCACACGTTGCAGTGTTGTTTTTTTTGAAAATGACAACCCGATAGTTTGGATTCCAGGGATGCAGGGATCGTTACGTCAGGGTAACCAAATGACCAACCCAACGAAACCAAAACCTTTAGGTGAGGTGCACTTTTAAGCAATGGCGCCAGGAAGCCTTGAAAAGGAGGCTTATCATATTCCAATCTCAGATTTTTCAGCAACATATGAATGTGTTTGAAGGATTTTGAAGGAACTTGTCTAGGGTACGCACCAGGATAATGTGAATAAACATCGAGAGCGAAAGAACATGGATGAATCAGCTTTCCTGCAAAGGTGACAAACAGATGACCTTCACATTGTGATCCACCCTCTAGCAACACAGGACATGATTTGGAGGGCAATGGCTGGGGTTGCTACGGGCAACCTACCAAGCAGCAGGTGGTTGAGGATCTAAAGCAATGCCAGGAGCTATGTGAGGCCTGGCCAGAATTTGCAGCTCGGAGCTTGCACTGTACTGATGTGAAATAGATGAAATGTATACAAACTCTTCAAAACAAACAAACCAGGAGTATACAATGACAATTGAAAATTAAAATCCGCATTAAGTAAATGAAGCAACACCTGCAAACTATATACTACATTATTTGCTATGTTTGTTACGTTTGTTGCAAGTGAAACTGAGTTGCCAAGAACAGCATTTCATCCAACGGATAGGCAACCAACGGCTGCAACTATGCCTTCTTTGGCCACAGCACCTGGGCTCAAGGACTTGAGATGAAATTTTTGGTCGTTATTTTCAAGATGTATCCCAAAGTTAGGTGACCCTCCAGCTTCCAACCCCTCTTAGAAGGTCTATATATTTTTCGTAGGCTTTGCTGAATTTGCAGACACCATTTTAAGTTTTGGATCAAACCACCTTTTTGCAGAACTTTCACTGTTCATTTTGTTTGGTGTCTCAAAAATATGTTCAAAGTTTTTTAAAGCTTCACGTCTTCACAAGATCCACCTCTTTTTGGGTGTTTCTTTTAAGACAGATAGAGATGTATCAAAGTTAGGTAACGCCATGTAACCCTCCTAAACCTCCAAATCCACTCAAATGCCTTCAAAAGGGAAACCAATTAATTAGTGGTTATGGATGGATATGGCTGGTCTCTTGAGTCCACATCAAAAAAGCCGACCCGCGCGAACAGATGATACGGGCATCTCGTTGAAGAGTTGCATTCTCTACTCGCAATGCCCCGATCACGGTACAGAGGCACGGGGTTTAAGCTCCTAGGGTCCAAAGATGCAACCGAGAAAATGGTACATAAAGGAAACTACTTCTGACTTTGGTTGGGGACCCTTTTTTTACCTGATGATGCATATTATTTGCAGAATATATCATACATGTGTATATATAATATATATATATATGCATCCTATTGCTATGCACCTTCTCTGCTTGGTTCCCATCTCCTTGGCTCAGCACTTCGCAGGCTCTCGAAGAAGAGTCGGACTTTGTTTCAATTCCCTGCGGCAAGGATGGAATTCTGGGGTGTCTCCTAAAAAGGACATGTTATTCCCATGTTAGCAGCATTAAAACATGCAATTGGTTTGGTTTCAAAGGAAGAAGTCTCATACCCCTCTTCCAGTGGGTTTTCTGTTTGGGACCTTCCTGCTATAGCCATGGGGTGGAAAATGGGTGCCTCCAAGACAATCGTTTCCTTCATGATAGGGCGGTTTTCATCCGTTTTCCACTTCCAGTGCGGGAGAAAGAGTATGGCCATGATCAAGCAATTTTGCTACCAAGATTTTTGCTGCTCGAAATTCTAGCTGAAGAATGGGGCGTCAGCCAGAAATTCCTTCGCAACGATTCTTCAATTTCCTGAGAGCATTGTAGCATCATCTTTGGTGACCGATCAACGATTAAGTTCTGAGACTTCAATTCAATGGTGACAGTTGGGAAGAAATCCCCAAAACATCCAAAAAAAAGGTGGGATGATGATTTTCATTGGTGATCAGCATTTGTCTTGGGACTCGCAATGCTTCACACACTGGTATCTACTAGTAACTGTGGTGCAAGATTTCTTGCATCAGAAGATATCAGAATTATGATGTTTGTTTGTTGCCACATCTCAGATAGTCTCGGATCTACCCCTGACAGTCTCCCAGCCATGTGTTATTTTGCTTGGGGCTAGGAGATTCCGCATTACGCACGAAGCGCCTTGAAGACTTTTTACATGAGGCGGAGACAGTTCACTGCCAGGTCTTCTTCATTTTTTTGCTGCCGACTTCAATCATGTTTGAGGGGATGATTTCTCCTGGGAGAAGTTGCTCCAAAGGAGAAGATAAGAACCAACCTTTGTGGAACCCGATTCAAATTTGACTCAAGAAGAAGTCAATCTGTGTCACACTACGATGAACCAGATGACACTGATAACACACTGCCATCTGCAAAAAGACTGTGGAGAAAATGAACGAGACAATGGATTCATGGATTCGGATGGTGAAGATTATTGTGACCATTGAAACATTATGACAAGTAGGCAGTATGATGATGATGATGATGATGATGATGATGATGATGAATATTAGATGAATATGAATGATACTTCAATTGCGCAATATCTTGTCAAATTCCACAAAGGCAGTGCCGTCAGTTACTTCAAAATATTTACACATTTCCCCGTGTGTCAAGGTTTTCCATACACTGTAGCTGAAAGGTTTTGCTTTGACCAGCTAAGATCTTCAATAATATGATGGACTTGTACCTTATGTTGCCGTACCCTTGATTCAATATATTAGTTTCGTTGACCCCTTCATAAACGTCACAAACCCTCTGCGCTGTCAGCTACAGCAACAGGCCAGCGACAGGCATCCACGCAGACATGGTGAAGAAATGTCGGCAAGATTGTTTGAATCAGACAGGTTCACCGTTCAATACGAATTTGCATGTTGGATGGTGCTGGTTGAGCCCCTGAAGATTCACATGTACTGGTTGTAGGGGTTCAGATCAGAAACCCATGAATCCATGAAGGCCTATTTGGAGCGTTTGGAATTTTGAAAGTGCAATGAAAGTGCAAGATCTCCTTGGAAGCACAGGGAAAATCAACACTCGATGTCGTGGGGGATGATTCACAACCTTACTTGGGCGTCACTAGTGAAGAACTTCACCGAGCCGGTGATGACTTCCTAACAACCCGAAGCCTTGACGTCTCTCATTGCCACTAGGTGTCTTAGTACAGTGCAATGCCTTTGCCATTTTGCCCAGCAAAGATGGTTTACATGAATCAGCATCTTGGGTATGCAGCCAGTGGCATCATTTCGTGATGGGAGAGTTGTTTCAGATCTTTTCCTCCAACATAATTGAATTCAAATTCATGCGTACCTCTCCGACGGACTCGCTTCCCGTATTTCTTGATGTCGAAGACTTCAAGACGCACCTTCGATGCCTCAGGCAGAGCGAAGCTGTGCCATCTTCGGACCTACTGACTTGAGGTGCTTCATTGTGATGACCAGCATGGATAAGTTGATGAAAAGTCTGCTGGTTCAAGTTGTGAGGCTTCAGGATTTGTTCGGCTGTCAACTTCTTACCAACCCTGCCACAATTTGTGTCAATGATTCTACTACCATGATCAAAGCGGGCGGATCTGGTTAGCAACATTACTGAAGCTTGGAATAATCTGTCCTCCTAGCATCTATTGAAAGATCGATAGTGGATTGAAAGGCAAAAAACTGGTAATTTTGATTCATTTTTTTTAAATATGGATGCCATATCGAGAATTTGTGATTTGGAGGAATGTTTTCTTGAAATAATGCGTTCCTCCCCTCCTCAAAAACGTAGCACCACATCCGCGCCAGGATCCCTGGTAGCGGCTGGAAGAGGTACCGATGCTGCATGTTTTGTGATCCATGGACAGTTGAGCGAATTGCCCAGTTTTTAAAAGACATTCGGAATAAGTGCTAAATGTCTATAGATCTTCCAAGCATGGTAAGGTGGTAGCATATTTTCATGCTAGATCTATAGTCATGACGGGGTGCGAATCTTTATTTTCCACTGTTTTTGGGCCCGAAGGATTCCGGTGAAAGTGGGCACCCGCATTGGATTGCCGGATGCTCCTGGCTTCGAGGGAAGCTGCTTCGCAAGGCAACTGCCAAAAAGATCTGACAGGAGCCAGTTGTTCCGGTTGTGCTGGTTCCCCATGGAAGTCATTGACAGGAAGGAGGTGTCCAGAAGTAGAAAAAAGGGTAGATCGAGGGAACATATTCTATATAAACATCACAAGCGCCTTTCCATGCCAATCCCCTTGTTTGCATGGTTTGTAGCCGTCGTTTTTCACCTTTTAAATCTGGAAGCTTGACGTTGCCATGAAATGTGAGGAAGACTATGGGAGTTCCTGGAACTCTTTGGGAGCATTCAGCTGTCAAGGATTGCTCAGGCAGTTATCACACGGTCACTATAAAACGGATAGATTCTCAACCAACGAAAACTTCATGGAACGTTTTGATTGTTGCTGCACATTGCTGCACTGCATCACTCCCGGTTTGAGTTGATCTGTGACATTGCAGGTTGCTTCTCCAGAGGTGTGTCCTCTTACTATTTGGAGTTTCTTGGCGTTCTGGATCTTTTGAATGTGCATGTTCATTATGTTGGCTGGTTACTGCGGGTGTTCCACACATGCTGTAGTAAGCCATCTGCAGGTTAATGGGGATGCCTTCCTTGCACAGAATCGAGCAGAGTTCAGGTTGCTAAAGGATTTTGAGAGGCTTCCAATATGTCCTATCATCCCATGGTTGTTTAAATTCTAAATCAAATGGCAGCAGTGATTCAGAGTGGCTACCAGGTTCCCCAACCTTGTCACCTTGATCACACAGATCATAGGTGGGAGGGCTAGATGCGATGGATGTCACATCTGGTTGACTCATGTAGACTCCATGCCTGAAGTTCATGTTTTTTTTTGCAGTTTTTCGGTTGTTATTTGTAGGTTTTTTGTCATAGTTTGTTGTTTTGGTTGAAAATTGAGTTCCAAGCTCGGTGAGGAGTCTTGGCTTTTGTGGAAGTTATCCGTCGAAGACGAGAAGCAGCACCCACTCGTGTGGCCTTCTCTGGTAAACCTGAAATCATGATGGTCCAGGGCCCCAGCCGTTGGATGAGATATCTTCACTACAGTGGGTTTTTGGGAATTTGGGGAAACGGGAAATTCAAAGAATAACACTTGGATATTCATGGACAATGTAGAAATTGGAAGTGCTGCCCAGTACCTTGATTGGTCTGTCATTCTTGTTGCTTGGCAAAGTAGATTCTCTATACGGTTGCGTGCCACACTCACTGGTGCTTTCCTTGACAAAACTATTGTGCTGGCGACACCGCTATCTGCTTTTAGTACTCCAATAGACGACAGCGATGAAAATCAATTTCCAAGGAGGTCATAACTATGGCATGGAAGGATTGGATTAAAGGGACCATCTATGTCTCCGGTACTCTAACATTTATGTTTATCAACACTTACATAATATATATATATATACATACATCATCGTCATATGTCATGATATGTCATTATATGTCATTATATGTGATTATATGTCATCAGTCATCATCATCCGGCTCTCACCTGGACAGCACTCAGAAGCTCGCCAATCCATCAGGGTATTGTGCGTGATCCTGCCAATCCAGCAGGCCTGGATTTATTCTGAGGGTCTACTGGATTCTATGGGAGAAATTTCAATTTTCAACAGAGAAGCTGTTTTTTGATGTTTGTTGGAAGCATCAGCTACGTACATGACCTTTTGGTAAGTTATGACCTTTCAAACGATGTTTGTTTTCCAACGATGTAGGCATCCCAAGGATTGTTTGGCCCAATGACCCCATGAGCTAATTGTCATCCATCACTTCCAATTTAGTGACCAATGCTGTTGTGACTAGAGTTAGATCCACTGCACCTTGGGTTAACTAGAGCACACTATCGAATATATATATATATGTTGGACCTTTGGTATTTTTTGCAGGAAGATGTTCTTAGCTGTTTACAGTTCACAGATCTACGGTCTATGGCAACGTTTCTGGAGATATGTTGCAGCAGTTGCTTTCCACCAGGCTTTGATGAAAAAGAAACAGCCAGTGGCTTATGCTACATGTTTGTTGATGTCAGTGAAGCAGAGCTGCAACGACACAATCTGTCATTCATCAATGAACTTTGGCAACTACGTGCAGAACTTTCAGCAATGACTTTTCAAATCACCTTCAGACAATGAATGAAAGATGAAAGTATATTTGAAATGAAAGTGCTCATTTTCCTTCAGCCGAATTTGTCTCGGCTCCTATCGTTTCTGAAAAAAAAGTTCCACATCCAAGGCCTTCTTGCATTTTATGAAGTCTTGCTGGGCCCGGGAGCTCAGAAACGTTTCCAATGAAGGACAAAACATGAACAAAAACTGAGAAAAACAGCAACCATCTCATCTCATAGCTTCAATTTGGAGTTTTGGATTCCTCAAGGAGATTGGATTTTTCCTTCGCAAACTGAAGCTTGAATCGCCTGTTGAATTTGCAATGAAGATGCTTTTGGCCCCTTTTTTGCCACAAAACGAAAGCTTCCAAGATCCAACCCTTGTATGTTTGATCGGCCACGGGCAAGGCCCATAGATCGAGATCGGATTTGACGTCATCGCGTTCCAAAGATGTCTTTGAGATGTCCGAGGATGAAGAGGATGCCTGTGTTGGGCCAAAAGTTGCAGCTGTCTCGAAACCTAGACATATGAAACCATGAGGAATCAGAAATTCGCCTTCAACTTATCAGACGGATAGTAGAGTACTCAGACTGGGGACTCCATGTTTCATGTTTGATGCTGTTCCAAAAAAGTAAATTGACAATTCATAGATATCTACATGACGTGTGATCCCAAGATGCTTCCACCTCACATCCTTTAAGTCACTCTAAGTTGTCTTCGCAAGGAGGGAGAAGAAGTGCCCTTCCGAGCAGCTCAGAGTTTTGAGAATTGGGGTGAGATGGCAGTAGAACAGAACGACTATATGAATTTGGTTGACATTTCTTCGTGACGGAATATGATGGGTTTTTTGAGATCTTGGTGCGCAACCCGTGACTACTTTAGGGTACCCATATCTGACTATTTGACGCTACAGCTGTTCAACAAGGCCACACCAAGGCAGGATAGAAATACACGACAGATCTCCGTGTGGTTTCATGAAAAGGATCTCCAACTTAGCTGAGGATCGCCTGAGCGTCAAGTGCCTCGACTGCAAGTTGCAAAAGCTGCACAGGTTGGAATAAAAAGACAGCGCTGGATAATGAAATGCTCAGAAGGTGTGATGTATAACATGTCACACCAACTTTTGCAGATTGAACATGACACGGAACGGTTATGGAAGTAGGACACAGACTATTGGTGATGCGACCGCTGTGAATATCAGTCTTCAAGGTGACTGAGCAGCAGACCTTTTTCTTCAGACAAACCCACCACCCCCTATCCTTCCCAAGGACTGTGGAATGTCAAGACTTTGACACCTACGACTTGGTCGATTCCTCCAGAAATTACTGTCACTCGATGTTTTTGAAAAGGGCCAATCAGGTAAAAACCAATGGTGAAACTGCGGCTGGAAGTGATGACTATGAGATGAAATGAAGAAAGCTCAGGAATGTCGTTATTTGACATGATTTTTGAAAATCATTTATCTAATCCTTTTTCCGGGGTTCGATGTTTAGCTTCAATTTTTTGGAGGTGAAATTGATGTTTAAGGTCTCGCAGGATTGGTGGTGTACTATTAAAGGGAACTTTGCGAAAATAATGTTTTCGATCCTCAGAAGATATGTCAATACCACCAGCCTTAACATAGCCTAACCACCAGCTACAACCATTGAGTGGAAACTGGGTGGGCTGAAAAGGTGTACGACCGTGGGCCGGATGTTAGTTTTAGCCTGGAGTGATCCCTGCGGAAAAGATTGGTTTCCAAAAATATTCCCAAAACTGGCAGCTTGTGACATGGTGATGCTTCTGAACAAAATCCAAGTCTTGGCGCAAGCACACTTCAATAGCCGCTTTGCTAACGCCCCCAAACGACATCTCCGAAGGTTACGTTGACAAGAGGCTTTTGGGCGTCGAGAACGAAAAGATCACAGCTGTGTGGAATGAGCCTTGGGCAGTTGCTCCTTTTCAAGTCCGCAAGCTTCGAAAAGAGCATCTATTTTACTAGTCTTCATCCTGTACACTGACATGTTTTTAATGCAACTTGGTACTTGGTGCAGCACTTTAGTCATCATTTCCTCCGAATATGGACTCAGTGCGGGGGTTTGCATTCAAAGAGAATCTTTGTTTTGGGAACAAACGTGCCATTCATGATGGTGCTCCTCTTATACCAAAAGGTGGTTCCACAATACGTTCATTCCAATCCGGCTTTTCTCACAAAAGCAAATCTCTCTTGCTTCGACAGAAAATTATTGCTCGCAGAAGTCATAATATGTTAGTTAGGTCTGCTGTTAGGTGCCAGAGGATTTGTGATTCGAATGAAAAGCAACATTTCGTCATCAGAATCTTTTGAACATTTCTGCGACGAGCTCAGGAGACTCAGAGACATAGTTTTTTCGGTCTCTTTGCCATAGCACCTTGGCCTTTTTCATCCAACTGATAGAGGATTGTGGAGAATATCTCTGAGACCATGTGTACTTGTCATGTCAAGGTGGAACTGGGTTGCGTAGAGAAGTTGAAGATGTATATTGTAACTTTTGTGTATCTTTTTGTGTCAAGCATTCTTTTCCCAACTGCAACGATCTTTTCAGATTTTGGTCTCCAAATGATTGCTGGTATGTAGTTCTTCGTTGTTTCGGTCGTTAAAACGGCCATTTCTGAAGCTCGGCTCCTTCCAAGGTGCTTCTTTATATCGTGGCGATGCTCTTGGCAGAATGGCTGGTTCCAGAGCCTTGAAAGAAAGGGAGGGGGCAGGAATCGAATGTTCTTGACTCATGAATCAACAGAATAGAATCATAGATCCATTTCTTAGGGGGTCGCTTTATCATGGTTTCTGAAAACAGATGGGTACCATCCAAATTTCTGACCCTAGGAGTGATCTTTCAGTCACCTGGGTATCATCCGACGACGTGGCTCAGGATGTGATGCAAAATATCGCTGGTATCAGGCGATTTTGGCGGGGGTTGGTAAGGTTCATAACGCCGTGTTGAGTGAACCAGATGCCACAGCCCCACAGCCACGTATCCCAATTGCATTTGTCGCAGGATTTTTCTTCATCTCATTGTGTCTTGGTGAAAAATAAGGAGATGGACCGATTGGACTTGTTGAGAAGCAATGATTCACAGGCTCAACCTGGTGCAGAAAGACTTTCCCATTTGGCAGATCATGAAAGCCGAATGGAATTTCCAGACATATTGCAATACCACTCATCATCAACTATACAAAGGTCAGTGGCCACATCCTTGTGCATGTTTTCAGGTCCCAGGGATTTTCTGCATCCATGCCTACTTCCGGCTGAAGAGTGAGCTGCAGTGTCTTTGTGTTGGGGAAACCCAGCCAAAAACTGTAGGGGCCATTGGTCAGCGACCCAGCAACCACCAACCCGAAAAGAATGGCAAACCATCAGCTCGGAACATCTTGAAGAAGCTGAGAGTGTGATCCATCTTCAACTTTAGGTTTCACCGATTTTTCTAAAGCAACACCAATTGAAATATCACCAGTTTCTAATTTCTTGTTTCCAGTCTCTCAAAGTGTGCCCACTATGTCCCACCTCGACAAACCACCTTCGCCAAAGATCTATCACTTGGAGGTTTCGACAGAATCTGGTCGTGTAGTACAGCTGAGTCGAAATCCACCTAGTGGCCTTGGCTTGTTGGGATAGCCCAGGGACTGGTGACCAGATATGCTTCACTGGACATGTATGTCATTGTGCTGAGTTCGAATATGGACACACTGCCATGTTTCTAATTGTGTTGGGGTCATCAGCGCCTGTAGACGCCATGAATTCCACCACTTGAAATGGTCTGTCTTTTTTTCTGTCGCTGGTTCCAAGTGAGATCAAGCCACCAAGATCCACCAAGCATTTCAAGCGGATCAATCGATTTACGAATTTGGGTCCAAGGATCTTCCCCCATTGTTATGGTGGGACAGACGTGCGCTTGGACAACTTCATGGTGGGAAAGGCACGGGAGGGTGTATGGATGTGTATGGTCGATGGGACGGTGAGTGAACCGAAGAAAGCCAAAGGCTGAAAGAGCAGGTGATGGTTTGCTCAAAGTAGAAAAGTAGGATGTTCTAACAATTAATATGTCCTATATTGATGTCGCTTGGAAACGATGAGTCGTGTTTCCTTAGATGATATAGAATGCACGCATCAATAAACATCATGGAGCCATGAGTCATTTGTTAGGAAAACCATGGGATTTCAACATGTGTTTTCCATTCATTGGAAAATTACTTGTGCTTTGAACTTTTCATCAGCTGTTCCCCATCGTCCTCGCCCCGGTATCTCCAGGCCATCTATGTGCAGCTTGACATGCCGTTGAAACCGCTGTGGGCGGACTATTTGCGGCAGCTTGATTCCACTTGGAACTCTGAAAACCATTGACATGTGGAGCATTAGCAGAACCTTCAAATTTGATGATATAGGATGAAATAGGATGAACTAGTTAATCATAGTTTTCTCAAATTTGCCCATGATACAAGTATAATGATACATATATATATAATGTGACAATATTGTTGCCAATTTATCTTGTTACAAATCGGTAGAATCTTGCATTTTGATTTGACTGTGATGGAGATGTCTTTGACGTCCATGTCGGTAACTTTGCACCACATCACCATATCCCAATCCCCAAGGCCCACGTTTTTTTCAAATCAAACAGCCAACTTGGCGCTATGAGTTGAGCAAGTAATCTGCAAACTTGTTAAATCTTTTCATCGATATATGATATATGTTGAAATGGCTGAATATAGGCCTCATAGTACAGTGTTTATAGTTTGTGAATCTCTTATCGGTGCATCAGTGCTAACTATGAACTATAGGTTGTAGATATTTGTGGATGCTTAATTTTGCAAAAACATGGCAAGTCATATGGAATCAGGGAATGAATCAAACTATTGAACCATTGCACATATTAACTTGTTTGGCATCACATTGGAATCAACAAGTGCATCATCCTACCTTCATTTGTTTCGCCGCAGTGGCGGTCGCCATTTTTGCATGAACCTGGAGTACCTAAGATCTGGTTGTGGTCGACCTTGGCGCCGTGGTGTGGTGACAGTTCGAGGTGTGAATTCTCTGACTTTTTTGGGCGGGGAATGATTACAATTCAAATAGACAATGGGTTGAAGAACGAGCTCAAAACTATCATCATTTCTACTGTATTATGTATTTGCGGCAGTTTTTTATCATTCTTTAGTGATTCAACAATCTTATATGCGTATATGTATAAATATTGCAAATGAAATTCACCAGTGCAGTCTTTGACCTTTTTGCAGTAGAAGGTCACCCAAGGTCAAGTCCAAATGCAGCAACCTCAAAGAACGTCACCCCCACCAAATATTTAAGCCACAATCAGAATATGAAATAATTTGCAATGATTTGCAATAGTAATAATTTACTGTATTTTCATGGATAATACTGTATACTAATAATTACATTTTACTTTACATTGCATGATTCCCTCAAGTTCGTATTTCTACGTGAAGATATCTCAACTATATAGAAATACACCACATAATTAACGTACCGTATGTCATGTCACATGAGAACCCCTGTAGCAGGTGATCATGGCTTACTGCAGATCCGCCGCACCAACGGCGAAGCCACGGTGCCGTACAAGGCCCATGGTTCAGGAGGTTCATTGATCACTTAGCAGGAGAAGAGGCATACCAAGTTGAAAGTGTGTAGCTCTGTTTTCAGAATGAAGCATAATACTCCGTTGTGATATTCCAAATTGAATTCCTTGTTGAATTTCAATGATTAAAGTGTTCAACACCTCAATGTCATCCTTGCAGGGAAAATATCGAATATTCTTCCAATCGTTGATGAGGCCATGGCTCAGCTCATTGCTTCGAAGACGACGCAGGGGTTAAAGGCTGGCCACTTCATCACTACACGGCTGTTTTGTTCGGCTTGAAAGAATGGAATGTTGACAGATGCTGACAAAATCGAGCTACTGAAGTTCATGTCTCGAGTTTGGTGTGCTTTTCTTTGAAGGATAGTGTTGTATTTTTTCTCTTCCAAATCATAAAGCGCTGTTTTTGAAGGCAATAGTTTTTAAGCACAAGCGCAAACAACCCAACCCCCCAATAAATTGGCAGGTTTCGTAGCACCGTTCACCACTGTCGCCGTGGGAGGTCGCTTGTTTGGGCACGGCTGAGATCTTTGGAATTTCCATGAAGCGGGACTTGCTGTTGGAAGAGGAGGACTTGATTTGGGAATGGAAGCTCCTTGAAGCGTGAACATCAGGAAAATCAGTGATAAATTGCAGAGGATTGATGACAGTTTTTGGCACGAACTACACACATGGATCACATGAAAAATGGAAGGTTCTGTTGAACCAAAGTCACTTAATAGTTGCAACATGCTATGAAATTAGCACTTTTTTGGGCAGGTTGATATCGTTGAATGGAATCACTACACAGTTTTTGGACCGAGGTACCCAGTAGGCCCAGTAGCTTCATAGATTCCCTGGCATATTTTCGATATTGCTGAGTTTACTGTATATGGTTTTACAATGTCTTACAATCTCAATCAACTAACTAAAGGCAACTTGTCCCCAATTCTTGATGTTGGAACTTCATCACATCTTGCTTTCGCACCTACACTTGGCGGCTTTCTGATCAAGACTCTCACCATTCCATGTATAGTGAAGAACTTTCTCCACTTTCAAGGTTGGCCTGCACGGAAAACGATTTGAGACAAACTGAAATCTTTGTTCCAGTATGTTTTTTTTAGTCTTGATTTACTGTATCTTTCCGAATGTTGCCTAAGTGAAGTTGAACTTGAAGCATGGAATCAAGTGAATATCAAATAATATCTTTTAATGTATGAATGACGAACCCATTGAACAGTGACACAGTTGAGAGCATTCCTTCGCAGCTCAGGCTGAATGAGATCGGCCATTTTACCGACCCTTTCAATTACACCTCCTTGTTGCTTGACTGCCCTGGCAAAGAACGGGTTCACTTCATCACAACAGCTGTGTGCTGTTTTTGCCCTGATGCCCTCAATGGCCGATATTGATTGATAATGGCAGATACCAATATTTTGAGAGGGAGATGCTGAAGAACTGCTAAGGAATTGTGTGATTACAACTACAACATTCAGCTGTTAACTTGAAGTTGGCATTACATTTTCTGGAGGCCTGATTTGAGCCAAAGATTTTGTGTCATCAAAAAAATCTAGGTTTCTTCAAGCTTTGCCAATCGAAATGGTCCAAGCAAAGGGTTGTTCAACAAGCCAGCAGGAACAACATCTCACCGTCATTCAAGGTTGGCAATCACTGACGCCAGACTCCATATTGCGCGGGCACGTTGTCCTAAGCCACTGAGCTTGCGTGGCTTGTTGTTGGGCCCGGTATCCCAGGATCATAGCCGCTTTATTGAATCACCAAACCCGGTGTTGCTAGCCAAACACTTTGATCTAGATGTGTCAAATTCATTCAAATTCACCCAAATTAATTGAAAGCATTCAAATCGTTGATTTTTCCACGTGCAACATCAAAATCGTGCGTTTTGCGAAATGGTGGTTTCACACTCTTTTCTTTAACCATATTGATGGACATATTTTGTTAAGTGGGTGGCACCACCACCACCCTCCTTCACTTGCAGGTCCACGCACTTTTGGATTTCGATGTATGCACTTCCAGGAGATGTACGCAGCTTTTTGTCGAGGTTTGGAAGCACGGACACAGGATTTCAAAGCATACCTTTTGGGATGACAGGCATTTTATATAGATCATTTGTGAACACATGTTTGGCAGAACGATAATACGTAGAAAACTATACTTTGATTGCAACATATATACTTGTGCAACATATACTTGTGACATCTTGTGACATTATATACTTTCTAACAAAATGCATGTAACCGCAATAGCGTGTAATCTTAGTACACGACATTTTCTCTCACCTCCCCAGGAGTTCATGGGACATCATGCGGGTCTTACCATAACCAGTTTGGCCCATCGTAGCTTGGAGTCCTACGTTGGGGCCCAAGGGGAAGGGCTTCGCGGGGCGGGGGAGTTCGGGTGGTCGGAGTGTCCCAGGGTTGGACATGGATTCTGAATTTCTTCAACAAAATCCCATGTTCAACACTTTTGTGCCTTAGAATGTCCCCAAAGTGTCATCGAGTTTATTCTTCTTTTATCTTCTTTTTGTTTTCCAATTTTCCATCATCATTTATAATCAAATCTATCAAGTAGGTTTTGCCTTTACCTTCCAATCTTCGAAATGGACAAAACAAGAAATGAGCACTTCAGCTGAGGCCACCACCCGTTCTCGTGCCCCTCCTTTTTGGCCTGGCTTTGGACCTCCCATCGATGGTTTTGGCTTTGTACCTCGAACGTTTCGGAAGACGAAAATGGTTGGAAGATGACAAACAGTCAACAACTTCCACGGGGGTTGGACATTTTTTGCAGAAATCAATCAAAAAGAGAGCCGGCATATGGTCATTCCCACAACTTGATAGTTTGTGGATGATATTTCCTTTGTCAGCAATGACAAATTATAGCTTACAGCTGTTGATTTTCAGGTGCGCGGTGTTTTTGTACACGTCTTGAATGTTGATACTGCATTGTAGTTGAGGATTTGGGAGAATGGGAATGCCAAATCCCCCTAGAAATGACCAATGGTTTTGGCTGGGTGTCGTCCGATTAGCCATTACAGGAATCACCCGTAGAAATGTTGGGGGTGAATTTTGGGTTGACATGGTCAACATATATTTGTTAATTGACAAAAGACAATGGATCATCAAGTTGATTAGGCAAGTTATTCTGTGGTTGGTTGCCTTCTTTTGGAGACGCTGTAGCGACCGAAGAAGCAAAAGTTCCTGAAGGGAATATATAAACCATTTGGACATCCATCTGAAATTCAAGAACTGAAGTGCTATTATGTTGCCGCAGATTACATTGCATCACAACAGGGTTCATGTGTTGAAAGCTACCAACTACCAAACCCGCTTCATGTTTTTGAGTTGTTGATTGAATATGCTTCATAGCAGTACCATTTCTGACTATTTGTTGACCTCGATATTTGGTGAACGAATATTCATGATGATATGTGATGCAATGACACTCTTGGAACTTGTTTCCCTCAACAATTGTGAGGAATGGAAATTATTGTATCATCATATCGTCATATACCTGATTATACCAAACCCCTTCAATACCCTTCAGCACATTCTTCCATGATTTGGTGGATTTCAATTCATTTTCCTTGGGCGCAATTTCATTTTGGATGTTTGCAAAAGATATCGCTGAAATAGAGAAGGCAGCTCCTTTTTTATTGGAGGATATAGGTCTGATGAATTCAACAACTCCAGCCTTCGTGAAGGTCCATAATTCGGACCGACACCGCCTATCAACGATTGTCTCAGGTGTTTATGCCCAAATTTTCACAAATGTATTTGGCGGCCCGGGAATCTCAGTAATGTGACAACCCTGCAAAGATTGGTTGGAAGATTCCATGACAGTGATCTTTTTTTTTGGCGGGAACATGTAGGTTTCTCCAATGTATCCCTGTTTGATCCTGTTTGAAGTTGAAGTTACCATGAGCAATGATCAATTTGGTTTTGAATTTGGCTGAAGGGGAACTCCCACACTTTACAACTTCAAGCTTTCGGGTTGAGAACTGCCACAATGCGGGGACAAACTGATGGCAACACATTGCAAGATGTGAGCAATCCTGTATGTGTATGATTTATAGATGTAATAATTCAGTTAGTATTAGAATATATTATCTAGAGTATATTATTGTATTAGAGCATATTAGAGTATATTGTATTCTCGTATTTTAGAGAGTATACAAATCATGCGAAATACGTTATCTATGATTTATGATAATATGATTCATGGTTTGACATGTATATACATATACCCGAAGATACCTATATTATACAGATTAGATCGATATATATATATATACGTATATATATATGCTATTTTTTAAAGTTCTTTATAGCTACAGGTTTCTTGGATGCTCTTGCCTCACCCAACATGTGCATGTTTTGAAGGTGTTTTCGTTGTTTAGTGTTTTGGCGGGGAATTTCTGAGGCGCTGTCGGTCACTCAAAAGCCGTGACTTGGAGATGCAGTTTGGAAGTGACGCAAAACCCCACCTACGAACCTTTGTGCTTAAATTGTGATCATTCTGTTATCTAATCAATGGTATTTATTCTGGTTGGCATGGGGCTTCTTTTTGAAGTGAAGATCTCGCAGCATTGTAATATACGTGTTGCATGAAAGATTCTGCAAATTAAGTTGCAGTATTAGATAGTGTTAGTATGGGTGATGAAGCACGTGCAAAAGAAGAAGCCATCTAAGAGCCACGGAGACCTGTGTTCATTAGACTCTTTACCTTCCAGGCCACTCTGATGATTGATGACAGCCACAGGTACGGTTTGTCCCGCCATGCAACAGCAGAAAGCGAAGGCATTCGATTGGCAGCTCACACTGCTGACTATTTGAAAGTGATGCTCGGATTGTTTTTTTTTGGAGTCCTTTCAAATTAATAGTTATTATTCTATTCCATGGCATCTTCTGTATTTCTGTCTTTTTTTTGGGAGTCATATACTGGCCACGCACTATGGAAACGTGAACAGGTATGAAAAGTATTAAGTTCCAAGACCTTGGTCAATAAACCTGGTTGGATCCTTTTGGTGGGTTGAGTCCCAACACAGGAGGATCTGTTTTTGAATGGCGGCTTTTTTGTGTTTTGATCCGAGGATCCAATCTGACCAACACACCATTCCGAAAGGCTGGAGCTGGTTTCGGCAGTGGGCACCACGAGTCAGTTGAGATGAGAAAAGTTGCCAGGAACATGACATCATGAGATATCAAACATAATGAGACCATTTTTCGTTTGTGCCTTTTTGCAACTTTCTACTCAGACTGAGACTATACTATACTATCCAAATCCTATACCATAGTATACCATACTATATTATACTATATTATACAAGACTATACTATACTATACTATACTATACTATACTATACTATACTATACTATACTATACTATACATTACTTGTATCATCTTGTATGAGAGTGTCCATCAAAGAAGGATTCGCAATATCATAAGAATGTTCATCATCACCTCTACAATACACTCCGCGCGAGTCACCAGGTGCGCGTGTAGTGGCAGTGGTCGACCCGGATGGAGATGAAATCGAACTGGATGATGATCGTTTCTTGATTATACATTATAACCTAAGTGCCACCAGACCTGCTTGCAGAACTAAATCCGAAACAAATATACATGAACAGAAATGACAAGGAAAACCATTTGTTGTGTCTAATTCGAAAGAACATATCTGTACTTGTATCTACTGTATCTTATTCCGTGAAACCGTCATCCTAAACATCTATGTTCGTGGATGAGCATTCCTTACTCGTTCGCTGAGGTTGGTCAGCTGGCTGTTCCCTGGAACCCGGTACAAAGGTTTTGCTGGAAGCTGCCACTTGCCCGTGAAAAGAAAGCTAAGCAGCTAATGAATTGTGATTCCGGTAGATTGGGGTGATCCAAAAAGTCTTATTTGACGAGTAAGTTTTAAATGGAAAGAGCCCTTTGTTTCCTCATGTAAATCCTATATCAACTGCATCCCGTGATGTGGAGTGTTGTTTTTGTGCATTGGGCACTCAACATGTCATCGTTCGTGTTCCACCAGACAAGATGTTTCTCCTCACGCAGTTCTTTTGGTGAGCGTCCAAATGAAACGTGTGGTAGGTGAATGTGTGTCTTTCTGATACCTTTCAAAGACATCTTCCTGTTTTGATGGATCTTGATAGATTTCCCCGTAAAAGTGCAATTGCATTTCCAAGTATCACCAAACAGTTGCATATTTCATGACATAGCGGTATAGACGACGATCCATTCTTGCTTCAAAGTGTGAGTACACCATTTTTATGGTTGGAAGATCCGATATTTTTGCGGCCGAGGTGGATCACCAATGGAACACCATGTCAGATGAGCCATGGGCGCAAACCTCAGAAGGATGAACTGCTAGCGAGTGGTTGGGGTAGTACGCATTTCCATACATTTTCTCTCATAACTATGGTCACCAGTTGGGAGCTGAATTCGACTCCACCCAGATTTTCTAGGAGCCTGCACGACTGTTCAAGAATTTTTTTGGTTCATGTCGATGGCTTCAGTGGTTTGTGGCCACAAGTTGATGGCTAGGTGTCTCAACTCAGAAGTATCATGGCGCGAGCCTCAGCAAGTAGCAACTAGAACAAAGTCACGAATGCGATCACGAACTAGAGCGACTAGCCAGATTGGTTTGTTTTTGATCTGCTTCTACTTGTGCTTCCTTGGAGGAGTGATGCTCCAATGTTTGTGGTCTTGAGATTTTTCAAAGTTCTTACTTCCTATTGGAAGGAATCTTCCCGAACAATTTCTCATTGTAATTTACGCTCTTCCCTTTTGAAAACCTTATTCATGTGTCTGAGAAATGTTATTTCTCAGATGTGGTAAAACCACTCTTAACGTTACCTATTGATGTTTATCGCAGGGCATTAAACATGCGAGTTTTACCACCACCATGGACAAATCAAATCTGATTAATCTGATTCTGGCTCAAATAGGGGGCAATTTGAATTTCTCACCGCGGGAAAACACCAAGGATATCATCTTGGGCAAAGATGAAAACTCAGGCCGGTTTCACGCTTGTCGGTTCAGTCCTTAAACCAAACTGCTATGGGCCAGGTGAAGCCAAGGAAGATGTGTGGGATATCCTGGAGGCTGCACTACTTTCAGTTAGCAGTTTGCTGGAATAAAGAATGATTAGGTTGAAGTTGAAAACTGCCTGTATTTGTTATGATGTTTGTGTTCAGAAAGGTTTTGCCACTTGAATTCACACACTTTAGCGCTGCTCTGCAAGGAACCTCCTGCAAAGGAAGAACCCAACTGCTGGCTTCGCATAGGCAGGTGTCACGAGTAAAGTCATGTGACCAAAAGATGAGTGGGAGCGATTCAGATATTAGGATGGTGGGTGAGTTGCCCATTTTTGTTGACCCTGGAAGTACTGGTGCAACTGGGTCCAACTGGGTGGAACTGGTGCAACCTGCAATCCACCAAGCGCCAGGGGCTTCCCTCTTCGGGACTGACATGATGGGGCTGCATGCGGTCCCAGAACGCCTCTATGAGTCTGTTCGACAAGTCGAACGAAGACAACTCGTGGCTTGGAGAGGAATTTCAGTGGACATCAGAGTTTGTCATTTGTCCAAGAGTATACATAATTACAATGTCATATAGTATATAGTATAATATAATGTAATAATATACTGTAGTATGATATGATACAATGCATGATAACATAATATGATATGGCATGAGACAATATGATATGATCAATATATTTTATAGTGTGATGTAATAGAACATGATGTAATGCCATACAATACGGTACTAGTATGATATAGCACAACAATTTGATATGACAAGATGTGACATGATATGATATAACATGATATGATGCAATGAGACACAACAATAATATCATTGATAAGTATGCTATATGCATGTTTTTCTAGGGGGATCGATACAAGTTGCGGTTTTGCATGCAGTACCATTGTTTGTCAACATTTGTGAGCACAGTGACATAAACTAAAAGAACATATGTGACTTAGTGATGATACTGTGCATAGACAGGTGCTCACTTGTCATCAATATGTTTTATGACATGCCCTTGAACCGTTGAGTCATTGCCTCGTGGACTGTCAGGTTGCTGACAGTGACTCGAGCGCCTAGGCCGTCAAAGATTACGCCTCGACGAGACTCTGTTTTTCCGGTACCTATGGGCCGATGGAGCGAAAGAACATCCCGTGTCATGCAAGGAGGTTTCAACGACGATTTGCAATGCTGAGTATTTGTTCAATGCTTTTCAAAGAATTTTCAGAATTTTCGTTTTCACAGGTTGAGTTCAATTTTCAGCTATACTATACTTGCATGACCTACAGTGACGTTTTTTCACAGCTTGTATCGATTCAGCGATAGCAGCTTCTCTGAAATGGGCGAGTTGCGAAAAAGCTTCATTGGGAGAAAGCAGCTGCTTTGCTTTTCATTATTGGTACATTCTTCCAAAATCTCTGATACAAAATCTGACGTGAACTCACTACGCCATATCGCAACGCCGCAGCTCACGTCAAAAAGTTTCAAGCATTGTCATTTTGATAGCTTGACATTTCCAAGATGTTTAAGTCACTCGTGCCGGCAAAGTTCATCATGAAAAAGAGAGGACAACAAGGACTTTTCCATACCATTGCCACACAGCCAACGTTGTCAACCTTGCCAACAACCAAATCGTTGTTTCTCAACGCCTTTCAGAACTTGCTGATGCCATGAACCTGGAGCAGCGACCCCAGCCAAGACTAACCTGGTTGCCATCAACAGCTTGTCTAATATATCAATAAATAGGATATGTTTGTATATAGTATATAGATATATACATATTTGTGTATTACATATTTTGTATATACCGTATACTCTGTGCTTGGGTTAATTTGTAGCGATCTCAAACCATTGAGTGGGTCCAAATGGTGGCTGACATTGGAAGTTCTCTTAGTTTCAAGATTTCCCCGAGTTGAATTACGCATGTAGAATTATATGGTCTTGGCAGTTGGACGTGAAACTCACCAGACTTTACTGACAAAATCTGAGCAATCTAGGGAAGCCTTCACCACAACTATCGCTTTAAAGATCTTCAAGCTGATACTTGGAAAGGGAATAGTGAAGCATCACCACCAATCGATATTGGTAAACAATCATTCTGTTTTTTTTCTCTTTGGATGGCTGAAGGTCCGACTATCCAGATCACCTGGAACTTCGAAAATACATTGGGAACTTCTCCACTCATCGGCCAGCTCCTAAGAAGGGATCAAGGCCAAGACGAATTATGGTGGCATAATATTCTGTTTCCTCAACAAAATAGTGGAAAAAAAAGATCTGGTGGTGAAATCCCAGACAGTTGAAGAGATGTGAGCGGCAAGTATGCAATTTGTCAGTGCAAGAAGAAAGGTGCAGAGAGCAAGATACCATTTGAGGAAACACATCCATTGAGTCAATTGAACCAAAGATGGTTTGTCCTTTTGAGGGGACATTGGTTTCAAGAAGATTCAGATCGTGCTAGAAGGGGCAAATTGGGCACCACAATCTTTGCCACGACTACTCTGCATCCACTTCTTGAAAGTTGGTTCTTTTTTGTTGCAGGAATTTGCCTGTGTTTACCATCTCCAAGACCGGTGTTGAAGAAGAACTTGGGAGACCACTGCCCAGGACTTGTGACAAGTCGACGGGATCATCCCAGAGGGAAGGTCTTATATAAGGTGACTGTGATGTACATGCATGGCGTAGCGGCTCCAGGGTCCAGCGCATCTCTCAATGTCTTTCTTATTCTTTCTTTAGAACAAACATACAACTCGGACAAGTTCATAGAACATCATACACCTGAGCATCAATGAAAGTGGAAAACTAAGACTAAGATTATTATTTAAGCAACAAGGGATGTCTTCATATGAGAACTCCACACTCGACCCTGGCATTCCAAACGTGAAGGACTCGTACCTCAGCCGATCACTTGGCGTTGGACATACTCAGCAGTTGGGTTGACGAGAGTCGTTGAGTGTCTCTGGAAGCGTTGAGTAAATTGGACCGGGAAGTTTGTTTCCCAACATTCGAGAGCAACATAGAACAACAGTTTATCTGTATGTATGCACATGAACTGCGTGGCGGTATATTTCATCATATACATGTATATATATATACACACCATATTCTACATATTTCATGTACGTATTTTTTCATTTTCACAACACATTGTTTGTATTGTTTCTTGACGCTTATTGGTTATTCTTCGAGCTCAGGCCTGGTCACTATCCTGTGGAACGAGATTTTCCAACGACCACCAGCCGATTCGAGGCTTGGAAAAAGGAGTAAAATCGAGGCAAATCAACAGAAATTGCATAGAATTTTTGTTAATTATGATTAATTACTGTGAAGATCCATAGAATTAACGAAGTACTGTAGGGAACCAAGTCAGTGTTCTTTTGTTTTTTTTGAAAGATTGAGCGAGACTTCACACTTTCTGGTACCAAACAACCATGTCGTGAGATCTATCAAAGTGTCGTTCGGCCAGGGAGGTTCGCGGAGGTTGATGAATATCCAGAAACGCGACAGCAGAAGAAAGACCCATACAAACCCAGATTCACCTGTTGAAAGGTTTCGTAGGCACTAAGAAGTCGTCATCAAAATCTGCTTGAATGGCAGTGTCTCTACAAGCTGGTTGTTCGTCAGGAGATCCCCTCCGGATGGCTGACCAGGACAGGTTGCTGCCAGATGTTGGGACCTGATATGTGGCCAGATTTGATGGCATTTCATGTGCAACCAGTCACCTTTTCACAAAAGAGTCATAAAACCCCTTGACAGAGGTTGCATGTATGTGACCAGGTGAGCAGTGCAAAGAACTCCGTTTCTTTGGGTTATACAGGTGAATATTGCGACCTTGCCTGCACTGGATTCCCCACTCATCAGCAAGTAGAATAAATAGGATTGAGGTTTTATTTATTCTCCATAAAGATCATAAAGAATTACTTCCCCAAGAGGAATTCCCTAAAGCACTGCCTTTGGATGAAGGCGAAAAAATGACGATTATCCTTTGATTTTGGGAGGTTTTTTAACGGAGCCTTTCGGATGATGTAGGAAATCCGACTAAACTTCGGAGTTAAAGAGTCCGAGTCGAAAGGCTCCCCCAAATCAATGGGTTGATGAACCTTGAATTTGCGAGGCCCAGTCAAAAGTCGAGAGATCTATATAACTGCACTTGTAAGAAATCTGAGACGACATGTTTTACGCGTCTTGCAATGGTGGTTTGGCAGTTGAAGGTGAATGAAAATCAAGCATGAACCAAGTAATTCATCACAATTCATCCCAGATAGATGAAGTCAATTTTTTTCATACCGCTACATTTGGCAAAGAGAAACAATAATATGAGGAAGACAAGAATATTCAAGGTATCCCTGCATCCAAAGCAAAAAGGCTGGCTTATAGCGATAGTCAATGATGTGACCTCAAGTGATATTGCACCGAATAGTCCGTGCTTACCGGGAACATGCATAACCACGAATGCCTTGTTGGTGAAATAGTCTGAATTTATGTAATTTCACATACTGTAATGGGGCTGCTATTTGATATTGCCCTTCTCTGCCTTCTTGGAAAAAATTCAAATGCCCTTTTCCGCAAGATGTTCGTTGTCAATGAAATGTTCAGGAGTGCCCGCGTAAAGCAGGTCTTGATGCCGTATGAGGTGGGGAATTCGTAACAGTTCTGAAGTCACTGTTGAATCCAAATCTCCAGATGCAAGAGTCATGAATTCCTATTATACATATCAAAGATTGGGAATACCCAACCCCAATCCAGGGCTAGAGGATGTTGTCAACTTTTTGGGGGTCCTGCAGAAAGGATCGACGCAAAATGGCTGAACGGGCATTGCCGGGGTTGAAGAATCCTGGTCCAGGGCAGGGGGGCTCAAAGAACCAGGAAAGCACTCCTTCTGGTGATGTAGGGATAGAACATGGTAGAACAGCTTTCATTTATATAGTAATAGTATGATGTATGCTTAAGTGATCTTATTTCGGTTCTGAAGATACTCATACGAGTACTTCAAGAAAAAGGATTTATACAGATTTTTGTTGAGATGAGAGGCATTTGCACAAACCTGCATCAAAAGGGGCCAGAGCGTTTCCGTTCGGAGATGTTTGGCCATTTGTTTTCCGCACAGTTGATGGCAACACCATGCAACCAAATTTGCGGCAAGACCTTTCAAGGTGACTTCTTTGTACAGGTGATTACATGTATAATTATAAAATGCAAATCCTCCAAACATGATCGAACCTGGCATTTCAATGCCAATCATCCAAAACTGTTTTCCTTCATTGGCTGACACTTTTGGAATGGGTGTTTTCTCTGCATGGAACATTTACGGCCTACGGAGAATCAATTCTAACCTTTCTTCAAACAGAGCTTGATGAGAACACAATGTACTGAGTCCTTTGGTCGCAGTCTAAAGGAGGTTCACAAATGTTTGATCACACCTTTGATGAATGACATAATAAATGATCTCCATAGCGGCTCAAACGAGATTCTTCACGCAGTCAGGCACTATTACGAGAATGCCCTTAGCTATCAGCAAGGAGTGCGTGGTTCTCTCAGACCGAAGCTTTTTGTTCGCTTTGAGACTCGATTTGGATCGATGGTGGCCATGGGGCTTGTGGGGATCTGACTCTTACACTAAGGTTCCACTGAACACACCACTCCTGAGTGGACCATTACGAAGCCCAAGGATCTGACCACAACGGTGGTGCTTCGGGTTGAAAATTGAGGTCAAAAATTGAGCAATCACAAAGTTGGCTCTGACTCCAATGCTTTCAAAAGTTTTAATCTTCGTATCAACATACATTATCATTTGCTTTTAGTGTTAGATCTAAGGATCTAATGAATATTGGGAATCACATAGGTCCTGCATACATGGATCTCTTCTAGTTGGTGGGTTGTAATAAATGTCGTTAAGGTTATGGTTGCCCGGAAATCGTTGTTTGCCCGAATGGTTATGGATCGGAAGTTTCACCCATGATGATGTTTGTTTGAGTTGATACCAGCCAACCTTTATCATTCTTCAAATCATGAATTTCACAGAGACAGAAGCTGTGCCTGAAGCATGTCAGCGTGAACACGGAGGAGAGGGATCACCCCAGATACCCCAACTTTACGGTTTCCTGATCGTTTTTTGATGTTCTTTCCTTAATTCTGTTTAGGAGGTTGTTAGATCAGTAGGAAAATAAAAGAAACAAAGGTTTTGAAGATTTTCATGGCAAAAGCCAAGTTCAAATGGCGGCAAGGTGAACATGGCTGCAAATTGGCAAGTTGGTGATGTTCCAATAAAAGATATTTTCCTTTATTTTTCTTGAAAAGCCTTTCTGCAAAGTGAAGGATCTGTGGGGTGCTGATCTATAACCCCCTGAACTGTTTCAGTGATTCATCTTCTAATCTTATATCATCTCTCCTCCACTGTATTCTTGCTTATGTTTTTTCTGTCACAATGACAAAAGGAGGGCAGTGGCGGCAGGCAGGATTCCGGCGGGATGGCTGGGCTTTTTGCATTGAATGACAAGTGAAATCTTTCTTTCCGCAAATTTCAATCCTGATTTGTTGAGAAAATCGGAAGTGACTAGACGTTTTTTCTTTTGTGGTGTGTTTTTGCCCGATTTACTACCCCACAACAAGGATGTTGTGAACTTCTGCCACAGGCCATTGCCGCGAGAGAAGACGGCAGCAGATCATTTGGGGCCTGGCTTGTACCAGCTGTCAGGGACCACAGTTGTGTTGTTTGAATTCTCGTGAATTGCCTTGAATTCCATGAGTTAAGTTCCCATTTCACCATCCTGACCATATAGCCATGCCTAGCCCGAGGCCCAACCGTTTCACGGAGATTAGTTTCCGGAAGATCAAAACCCTGGAGAAAGCTGCCAGGCTGGCCCTGTTTGAAGCTTTTGTGTGGGGCAAAATGCATATACGTAGGGTGCACATTCATTAAGGCAGGAGTGTTTTTGTGGAGTGATCTGCAACACATCTTAAGACAACTCCGTCTCGGGAGAAAGTGGAATGATATAATGCAAGTTTATACAGCACAATACAATGTATATAATATGATACAATACTGATATTTTATGGTTTATCGCAATTCTACTAAAATGAAAATATGATATGAGAATAATATGATATTGTATATCACAAATCAATATAATATAATGTACTACGATATAATATGGTCTGATATGGTGTGGTGTAATATGATATAACATTATATTCTATACTGTATTGTAATACAATGCAAAATTGAAATAATATAGCATAGCTAATATTCAATATGATTAAATGATATAGTGTCAGATCACATGATATATTATGATATATTCACTGTAGTATGATATTATTATATGATATAATATGATATGGTATATTGTAGTACAATATGATATGGTAATTATTTGATATAAACATAAATATACATGTAGATGTAGAACACATACCAAAAGACATATTAAGATAACATAATATGATACAATATAATATGACATTATATATACATGTCAAAATATGATATGATATGACAATATATAAGAATATAATTTAAGATTTGATATAACATAATACACATAGTATACTATATTATGATAGAATATATATAACGTTTAGAAATAAGTATAACTTTGATAGAACACAGTATAATCTTTGAAGTCTAATCTAATATATGTCAGCAGCTGTGCTCAGGAACAGTCGCGACACCTGGGCTGGACCACAGTGATCACCTGAGTTGCTTCGGGGAAAATGGCATGGCTCGTTGGGACTAGGAACCATTTGTAGCCAAAAAGAAGACCCCTGAATCCAAAGGGAAATTAGTTTTGAAAACGTCTGGAGTTTCTAGGATTTGTGCAGTTTTTGTTGGGAATCTCGTAGTAAAGATGGAATTTCCGCACTCATAAAAACATCATTTGGGCAAGTCTAGCAGTCCATTGGCGTCATTGATTTTGATTCACATGAGTTTCCTGAAGTGGTAGACGGTGAGATCGCATGACTCCTAGATATTCCTGGATGCTCATGCATTGAATTGTATTGATGTGTTGTGTGTACTTCCAGAATAGATGTCACCCCGAGAGCATCTATTTTTGATGCATGGCAACAATTAAAATGGAAAATATATGAACGTATTCCGTTTCACAGTAGTTGATAACCAATTTTACCAATGAGACCGTCAAAACGAAGCCTTGTGTACCATTTCCATCCTAGTCCAATGGATGGTGGATGACAGGCAGTGCCAAGCTTCGTTTACTAGTGGGTTTTTCCCTTCCCCAACGACAACGTCAATTGGCGCGCCGCCTCGAGGTATAGCCAAGTCTTCAAACGCATCAAACCTGGTGGCCACGACAAGAGCTTGGTGAAGGTGGGTTTCACCGTGTTTCACCCCACAAAGGGATGGAGATTCTGACGATTTTGGAGGAAAGGATGTATGAGATGAACAGAAGCTGGAAAGTTTGAATCATTTTTTCATTTGTTTCATTCAAATTTGGGGGTGTAGTCAGGTGGAAACAAGAAGGAAGAATCTAACATGTGCCTGGTGATTTGCAAGCAACATTCACATACCCATTTTAAGCTATGATATGATGATAGAATGATGATAGCCGTTTTCTAGAATGTGTTGAGCTGGTAGAAGCTCTCGGAGATTTTGTTTGGAAGTTGGCTGTCGACCCTCCACCAGTTCCTGAATTTTTAGCAACTGGTCAAATTTTAGTCAAGGCAGGCGGCGCCTTCTCGTTGTTTCAGGAATTTCCAGGTTGGTGAAAGATCATCATTTGCGTCAGATATATAGCTTCAGACATGATACCCATCAATTCGAGCATGTGCAGGCTCAAACCTTCTCAACTTTGCCGCGGTGAGCAGGATCCAGCAGTGATCAGCATAGCAGGAATGTGGATGCAATTGTCTGTATGTGTCCACTTCAAAAACACATGATTCTTGAAGCAAATGATCCTTGCTTACCTTGGTTTGATAGGAACAACTCGAGAAAACTAAAAGCAAGGGAAAAGACATTGCGATTTCGTATATTTTGAGATCGGGCCTTGCGAAGGTCTCGCGTTGAATGTCCTTTAAAGGATCCCATCTTGGCAGAAAATCCTAAAGGGACTTGCTGCCATCCTTAGAACTGCCATGCGTAGCTTGTCGATAGCATGGTGCAAAGCGCGCCACCTCAGGGTTTCAGGCCTGTTCAAAAAAAGCGGCGGTGAGGGTGTGCATTGTTCTACTGTAATTGGAAAGGACGGCCCGGAAAATGTCACGCCGCTATCCTGCGCATCGGCGAAGTTTCCGTGGATCGCGTCACAGCTCCGCTACAGCGCTTTGAAAACGGCAATGGCTGTCCATCGTGGCTGGCAAAAACCAGAACAGACAATTATATATTAGCTAGACAAATTGATCGAATACAAGAGCCGCTTGCTACTTGCAAGATCCAAACCCTGATAGACCTTGCAAGGGATTTCGACGGAACAAATCGTTTTCACGAATTTCCGTTACGTCTACCGTCTACCCAATGCGATGGGCACGCAAGACAAATTAGCATTGAACCCTGGGAGCCCTGGATGTTCGCGGAGACAGTCCACGGCTCTTACAGTTGCCATTGCTGGGAGCATTGACTCGGAAGTCTGAAGCATTGAAACAAAATGAGTGTGCTACAAGATCCAAGAAGCTTTGTCGCATCCACCTGTAGTCAGCAACGCTAGTGCTGATGATATCATTCAAGCTTAATGACTGACCCTGCTGTGCGTCTCATCTAGTGGGTTACCGCACCTGCGAGCAACGCGGCATAAAGATGCATAAAGCACTTATATTCCTGGCTATGCATGTGTCATGTGTTATTATACATGTTACATGTTTAACATGCTTCTATACTCGTTTACACTTCTATTTACCCTGCTTTGCAACGTCTCATTTTGATGGTCCCACGCTGGAGACAAGCAAGTTCAAGAGGCGCAGACTGTCCGAGCCACCGTCAAGAGTGAAACAAACTGCCGCAACCGCGATTTGCAAACAACATAGGCAAATACATTAAAAACTAGTCATTGTATGTTTCCCAGCTGGCAGATTGATGTGATTGGCATGTTGGGTTGGATGGGAGCTTAGTAGGTGAAGTGTCAGGAATCAGCTTGCAAAGCAAAGAAAAAACACATACAATCGCAAACTGTTCAAAAATTGCATAGTGCCATCAAGTTTGGTTTTGAAACTAAGGCCAAAGGTTCCGCTTGATAATTTTTGCTGTGCATGGCAACGACCCTGCGCAACCTTAACCCTTCGCATGCGCATACATACGCCAGCATACGCCAGCTACATCCAGCAACCCTTGACCAGTCACCAGCCAACTGTACAGCGGCACCTTTCGACACAACAAATAAATCATCAAAATCTGCTTGTCTGCAGAATTTCGCAGCATTACTTTCCAACGATTCGCATATAAGTGTTTCGGAGTTTGTGAGCAGAGACGTCAAGTCCATATGACCAAGTTGGCAACTGGGCCCAGTGTGGCCCACTTGTAAATTAGTCTTCTTCACGCTGCTGCCACCGTCGATCCAATGTCTTGGTAAACTTGTTTTCCGTGACTTTGGTTCCCCTTTGCACGCGATACCCCAAATCAATATTAGAAAAGGTTTCAAATGTTCTGAAGGAATTGAAGTCAATGGGAGTTCAATGAATTCATCTTTTAGACCGTTGCCCTTTGGACTTCGTTTGCATGTTGGCAACGTGCACACGTTTTCTTTTGCAGGAAAGTCATGATTTCGCCGGAACGAAACATGTAAGATGAGGCTACCGGGAGCTGAAGCCACGCCTTCGCCACAGCCTGCCTCAACAGTGGGCCCCGCACAAAACTGGCATATGTGCATCTTGATCAACGGTTTGACTATATCGGGTTGCACGCAGAAACAATAAACGAATGGAGCTTGTCCAAATTCCTCCGCAGCTCGCGGCACGACCACAATACTTTCCTCCCTTGCCACAGCTTACCGCCGCCTTGGTCAACGGCCTCACCCCGCGCTACAACTTGGCCCAAGGCAACGCAACTGCAGCAGCCACCCCGAATAGGATGTTTGAAGCTGACAGGTCTTATATTTAAATTTGACAATTGGCTCGTTCGAGCCAAGATGCGACGCCCTGATGGTATACTTCCAGCAAGGCTGATTTTGGAGTTGGTTGCACAAGGGTCTAGAACTGCAACGTAGTGATTGTAGACCAATATGCTAACATCCCCTGTAGACTCCACATTTCACAACATGCCCGGTTCCTATTTTATCAATGTTGTTTGAGATGATTTAATTTGGTACATTGATACATCCCCACCCCTTCACCATCCAAAACCCTTCTATCAATGAGGGGGTGAGAAATCATGCAGCAGGGCATAGAATGATTGTGCCACACTGAAACTGCCATCCTTGAAAGTTTTGATGTTGGACCCACAATGGCCAGATTAAAGCAAAGACCATGTCAGCTACAATCAAGCACACGACAATAGAAGTATATACAACATGAAGCAACCAAGCGGACAAAATGGGTTAACGGGTCTAAAATGCTATTTGCAACCCACGCTATTAACGAAACTCCAACATTCTTGAAGGATGAAAGTCAGAGGACGAGTAGCTATTTCAACCTACCGCCTACTGCCACACCGCGTCAGACCAGCATAGCAAGCCATAATCCTCACATCAGGTCTCCAGTGTGTCATTGTTGTTTTCATTGTTTTCCAAGTTTTGTAAGATGATGGCGTTCGCTTGGAATGACGTGCTCCTACCGTCGACCTCCTGGCATTACCATCCATTTTAATACCCACATGGTTGGGTTGGATGGACAATTTATGTTTATGGCGTATATTACAGCATGTATGGTGGAAAATTGGGAAATGCATTTGACGGAATGGTAACGCAGTTTTAGAACCCGTGGTCTGAACATGCTGAGGCTCTGCAATGGTGACGCAACATCGTATATGAGAAGGGTGGTAGAAAAAAAATCAAAAACTAGGTCCAAATGGGAGAACCGAAAGTACTTTAGCTGCATCTGATGCCACGATTCTTCATATCATGTGCAAACCAATATGGTTGCAGAAATCCGGGCAGAGACATCCAGACCGGTTCAAGCCCTCATCCCACAAACGTTTTTTCTGGGGACACAATGCCTTCTGCAACCCATCGTGGGTAAAGAGTTCACGTACTGGGTTGGAGGTGTACACCTACACGATGCCACCTTCGTAGCTTAGCAGTCTAAAAACGTGGAATGCAACGCCGCTGGGTCCCGATGCTAGCCATTGCGGCGGACACCGCCGCACTCTCAAGGGGCGCTCACTTCGCCATTGGCCGGCATCATGGTGGATGCCCACTCGACAAAAAGGTGCATGATTGAATCTTGGACATTTGTTCAATATGTCGCGATTTTGGATGAGAGCCAATGGCTGAAACGGGCATTGGTATGGAATGCTGGAGGTGGCAGGCCGTGACGATCCTTCGATTTGTGGGAGGCTCCGAGACTCCTATGACCAAATTTTGCAGATGAAAAAAAATTGGAAAGTGGAAAGGTGCAACCCAGGACAAATCAAAGCTCAATGGCTGCGGTGCACGGAAGTGGTTGCTTTGGACGCAGGCTTCTGGAATTCGAATGCTGCCCGAATTTCTCGCATTCAATTTGTTCCAAGAAGTGACTTGTGCCTGAAACAGGTTGCCAATGTGGCATGCAGCGTTGGCCGTTGTCGCAAGTTAATTTGGTATTTCCAGACATACGATGTTTTACCAACAAATGCGATGTTTGACCCACTTGATCCTGCTTGGTCTCGTTGCAATTTTACGGAAGGCAACACTGCACGCGTGCGTATCTTTTAAAATTTACCTTCCGGAAAAGAGTTGTTGGAAACAAAAATTGCTCGGAAAGTTGCATCATCATTTCAATTCCGACCAACTTCACGGTTTAACATTAATATGTCCATTTATTTCACGGATAAACATTGTATTTCACGTGGACTTCAGAGGTATTTCACGGTACTTCACCCTGAATGTGTTGCCAATTTGGGACATTTCCTGAAGTACTAAGCTCAGCATTCCTGATCAGACTTTGTCGCAGTACCATACCCACAACGTCACGGATTCGTTGTTTCGATAAAACATGGCATCTCACAAATACGATGTCTTACCGGGTCAACATAGGATTTTGGCATGTCGAACTTAAACTTCAACATTGACTTCATTTTCACGTTCACATTCGCCTATCCGAGGCAGACAGAGATTACGATCCTGTAAAGGACACAGGGTGACAAAACTCTACAAACCAAAATCGGTTCGGCAGAACTCTGCCTATAATTCCCTAGAGGTGAACCACCAAGAAACTTCATTCGCAATATGCCACCATTTATCATGTGGAAGAATTCCGAAAACAAATTGTCAAAGTGTCATCCCAACGTGGTGGTGGACGGCCACATTTCTTGTGAAGCTTACAAGCGAAATCCGGCTCCCAATTCGTCAAAGGATTCCAGGAAACGGATTCAACATCAACGGGTGCGGTGAATATAGCTATAACCGGTTAGTTTCACCGCCTGTGGTCCAAATGGTTTCCTGCATCATGGCATGCAGGAACCAAATCAAAAAGTGACCGCTGGACGAAATATGGCGAAATGGTGAGACGACCACGAAGTACTTTTGAAACACCATCAAACGCCAACAGTGTTCGGACATGCCTGGATGCATTTTCACAACCCGTGTAAGTTTGATGCAGCAACATGATTCCGCTTACCCATCGTACATGGCACGAAAATTGTAATTTCATGCAAATCGTTGCGTATTGTGACGCAAAACAACTTCGGTATGTACGAAACCAAAGTCAAAGTCAAAGCTTGCCCGCCCGAAGCGAGCCCCTTGAAGGCGCAAGCAAACGAAAAAAATGCAGGATGTTACCCCATCAATTAGTCTACAACGTGAAAACACAAAATCGTGTTTCGACCGCATTCAAGGATCATACGCAACAGCCTCCACAATCCAAGTGTAACCGCCTTCCTAAGTGTGAGCAGGCCGTCCTTTTTTCCGTGGTCGTATGATGTTTCATTCCAGAATCTTGCGGGTCAAACGTTCCGAGGGCAAAGTTGCAACATAAGAAGCAAACTTCCATACTGCCTCGATGCATGTGACAGACCAAAGTTTTTAATATCCAGCGTAGTCCGACAGCACGTTTACCTTGCTGTTCCACCCATGCAAGATCTCGTGCCAGGGTGATGCCCAATTAGTGTTTGCAGGGGGGCCCACAACCATGCGCATCAATTGAAGAAAAATTGACGATATTTCACGTTTAATTTGGCAAGATCATCTTTGTGAATGGCACGGTGTGATGCACCAAAGCAAGCAACTGGAGGGATAACCTTTTTCGAAGTAGCCGATTGTATGTAAAACGGACACCTCTCTGGCACACAACATCCATTTGTTGGTGTGGAAACTTCTGGTGCAGCCTTAAGATGCTCTTGAAGATCCAAATGTGTGTTTGTTGATCACTGTGGATGCAGCACATGACCGACTTGTGGAAGTATGATGCAGCACATGGATCTCGCTTACCACATGGAACACGGTACGGAAACTATGCACGCAAACCGCTGGATATTGCAGGACAAAACAATTTCAATATATACGAGGCTGAAGTGAAGTGAAGTGAAACCTGTATGCCCGCAGGCAGCCCGTGAAGGGCACAGGTGAAAACAAAAGCACTATGTACACATTAATGCCCTTCAGATGGTCTTGTTCATGGTTCGGTGCAAAAGAGTACGAACTGTGGCATCAGATTTGCCCACCGGTTCGCATCCCTTGCCACGGCTCTCCAGGTGCCCAAATGCTGATACCTGCAAAAGATCTGTAGCGTAGTGTCCCAACTGTTTCGAGGACGACCAAAAGTGTGATGTCCCCTGCACGTCCATTTCAAAATGCGGGACAACCAACGGTCCGGAGGTAGGTTCGCAGCATATTGCGCCAAGTTCCAATGCATTTCCACACAACGCACGGACCAACATTTCACCGAATATTGTTGAACAAATTGTGCAACCCATGCATTCCAGTCATGCAAGATTTTATGCCAAGGTCGCGACCAGTCTGTGGCAGCAGGTGGGCCGACCACACTTCGAAACAATTTTCGGAATACCACATCAACATTGTTGAGGTCATTTTTGAAAATCGCCCGGTGCCCTGCAGCAAACAAGCCACTGGAGTGATACCGTATCAAAATATCGAAATCAAGTTGCCAACGACACATGTCGGTCAATCAAGATCCATCGGTTTGCATGAAATGCCCGTGAAGCCGCTTGAAGATGGAAATCAACGTCTGCATGATGGTACCCTCCAGGATGGAGCACCCGAGCCATTTGTGTGGAGAAGCACGGGCAAGAACATCCACCGCCACCCCACCACGAGTTCGTAGCTGTTTTGGGGGTTGGGCCTGCGTTGTTAAAATCCTCCTTTTTTTGACATTCAATGTCAAACCTACTTCTGCAAGCGAAGCAACCAGCTCATCCAACAAAAGGCACGTCTTGTCCATATACGAGCCTGAAATATTTCAATGCTTGCGTGTCAGCAGTGGTCTGTTTTGGAAGTGGTCACCGTACCCTGTACAAGAAACAACTTTATGCACTTGACGTCCTTTTTCGGAAACTTTGTCGGTCAGTGGTAACACGTCCATCAGACACCGGCTGGTCCTTCGAATGGCATGAAATTCTCCATCACTGGAACGATCGGGCCCCAACCTTCGCACAAACAGCTGCATTGAAACCTTGGTCATAGTGTGTGTGTAGGCAGCACTGGAACTTAGCATCGCACATTGCAAATTTACCTCAACATCGCTGGGTGCGAAGACTTCTTGCTTGGAATCCATCTGTCCGATTGGGAAGGAGACCGCACACCTGGGACTTTCAAATCCAAGCTTTCCGTCGAAAGAAAGGTTTGGGACCATGGTTGGAGGAAGCGAAATGCCACCACCACTGGACTGCACATTTTTGAAGATTTCCACGCCTTTTGCTAGAGGTGAGATAAACTACATGCAAAACCAGTGTACATAATCGAGTTTTTCTTTTCTCGGCCTGTGCCCTAAATGGGCTTGCTTTGTGGCGTGCGGGCATTGACCAGTGACCATTGATCAGTGTGGATCATGCAACCAAGCCATTTGTTTGCTTACGGGTTGCTGCAGACCTCATAATTTACTTCCATTGTGGGTATACGAGAAAAATGGCGGTTGAACCTCTGAAGCTACACTCTTTGTTTCCTGTGTTCAATTGCAACCCGATGTTTAGCAATTTGCGCACCAGATAGTCCAATAGAGCCATTGCTTCTGTAGCTGTTCGTGCACATGGAAGGACCCCCTCCATCAGCCAGCTTCTGTCAAAAGCGCCGCGGCTTGGATTTGGCCCACCTTCATGCACATCCGGAGCCGCCGGTATAGAAATGGATATGCCTGGAGGGTTGAAACCTTCTGCGGGAAAAAGGTGCGGAGGGAAAAAAAAAAATCACCTCACGCAAACCACAATGCATTCCAATTCTTGGTGTCAAAAGCCTTTGACAAATCCAGACTCACAATCCACACTGGAATTCCCTTGTCCCATGCGTTGTCCAAAAACATCATGTTGCACTCAGCAAGTGTTCATCATGTTTTCGGAAGCCGTGTTGTTCTTCCGGCTGATGTGCTTCCAGCAGTGCTTCAAGGTGACCCAAAATCATGGCGGCAAATGCTTTATACAACCAGAAAAAGCTGCCTCGCCCATTTTGCCTCCCATTGCCCCATTGCAAACTTTGATCCAGTGCTTCATGATTTGCCAACGGTCCGATGCATGCGTTGAAGTCACCACCCAATACAGGGATACAGCCATCCATGACACTTCCACCTAGTAGAAAGCGGAGCAAAGTGTAGACATGTTCCACGTCAAGCATTGACCTAATTCGGCAATGAAATCATAAACCCACTCATCTGACTTAATGCTTTGCAAAATGGAAGGGTATGAATTGTCCACTAAGCGCTACTAGATTACCTGGACCCCCCATATTTCCGCAAACATGTTTGGTATTCAAGCCATTCCCTCACTTCAACTCCGCTATGAAGGCGTCCAAGGCCTCGCGAACGGCTGGCATACCATCATGTAACCATTGAACGCCCACATCCTAGAAAAAAATAAATCTTCACCCACCACGGCCACTGGGCATAGCTTGCCCCCTTGACGCACCATAATTTTGAAAGGCCTGTAGTCGACAAACACATTTTAGGCGCCACCCTTGCCAATTCAAACATGATTTTTTTGAATTAGCTGGTGATCTTGCACTTCTGCGTTTCCTGGGTGGGCCGGCTCTCCAAAGCCCGCAACTGCGCATGTTGCATGTGTGCGTTGCGTCGCTGGCCCCGAATCAACTTCATAGCTTGCATGGGTGACTGAAAATCTGCCAGTGCAATTATGGGAGTGTTGTTACTGAAATGTTCATCCTTGAAACCATCCACTCCAGCTATGACATGGTTTTGAATGTGTTGTGCTTCTTCGAGCTCCATGTCGCCGAAACCTCCGAGCACCACAACGCTTTTGTCAACCTCATCTTCTGGCTCTCCATACCGTCGCCAGTCCACGCGTTGAGAAGCGTGCAATTGTTTATGATTTCACGAGCGCTTATCCCCAGTGTTGGAGCAAATATGGCGCACCAGTCGTATATGCAGCGATGCATCGTGGAAAACCTTCCCTGTCTGAAGGAAAGTATTGCTGCCAACTAGGTTTGCAGCATGTGTGCGGGGAAGGATCCATGCCACCTACCATCCAATCCGCATGAAAAAGGATCCCCCTTATAATTTCCCCTACAGAATGGGTGAAGTTGAGTTGCTTACAGAAGGTTGGTAAGGTACCATTCAGTACGGTTAAAGTGATGTTGAACCGAGCATTTTGTAGAGAACAGACATTTTGTACAGAATAGATTTTTATCATAATTTTGCAAAATCAGAGATTTATTTTGTAGATCATCCACATGTCAGATGGTGGAACCAGAAATCATCTAAGCATGGATGAAAAGCATGGAAACTTGTACATGTTGCGAACTTGTGCCAGCTTAATTTGTAGTTAAGTTGGGACCTTCCATTTTGTAGTGATGGTGTTTTCCACATGTACTTTGTAAGAGTGCCACCCAGCTGATGATGACGATGATGATGATGATGATGATGTTGTTGTTTCTGGCGCTGCAAGAGTACCATCCTGATGATGATGCTGGCGCTGTAAGGGTGCCATATTGGTGATGATGATGATGATGATGATGATGACTTTCATGACCGTGATGATGATGCTACTTTTTTGTGTTTCATTTTTTGGTGGGGGGGTACCTCATAAAAAGGGTGTTTGTATACTAGATTTTTTTTCGCATTATTCACTTTGATTCAAAGATATTCAAAGTGGTAGGTGAAGTATTTAGCGTTATTTGTGGTAGGGGCAGTCTTTCTTAGGCCTAGTAGATGCAAACAAGAGTTTTTCAACGTTTTCTTGGAGTTTCCTCCAATTTTTTGCGACAAGCGTTTATGAGCCAAATTTTGCATTTTTTTTGGTGATTTCACTCTTGATATTTTGCTCACTGCGCTTGATGTTTTTCATTTTTGTATTTCATTTTTTGTTGGGGGGTCACCTCATTAAAAGGGTGTTTGCATACTAAATATTTTTCGCATTGGTCGCTTTGATTCAAAGTGGTTGGTGAAACATTTTTTCCTTTTCGCAGACCACCCGGGACCACTACAAAATCGTTTTTGCAACACCGGTATAGCTCTACATGATTCCCCACGTTTGCCTGGACTTGGAAAAACCTACAAAATGCACCTTGGGATTTACACAAGATGTTGTATTGGGCCTTTTGTTCTCCATGTTGGCCTTGCAAAAGCACCAGATCATTTTGTAGAAATCCTCGAATAGCCCTGAACTACCCAAAATGTAGACCAAATATATTTTCACCTGATCATTTTGTAGACCCAGGATATCGCAGGCTGGTTTGTACACCCCCTGAATTGTAACGGGGATGAAAAAGGCTTTATTTATACTTGTGATTCCGTCCATGCTGTTTGTGGTTTAAACAACAAGTGAGTAACATGAAAAAAAACGTTACAACTTGTATGCGCAAAACATTGGCCCCCTACAGGGTATCCAACGGTGGAAAAAATGAATGACAAACACTAAGTATTGTACAGGGACCAAAATTAGAAACCAGTTGAGGCGTTTGATATATTTTTTCAATTTATATCAATTTGTATTCTCACAATACAAAGTTCTTCCATTCCAACAATTGCAATCAAATCCGGGGGCGGATGTCCTGAGCCACCAGCCCAACTACAGCAACACGTTGAACTGGCTTGCCACAAGTCCAAATTTTTATTTTACATTTGACGATTTAATAGTTGACGATGTTCCGGGCCAGAAATTAAGCATAGACAAAACACAACATCAACCAAACGACAAACACTTGGAGGGTTTTACTTGAACATGCCGAGTTAAAACAACATGTAAATATATGAAGTAAATAGATTGCAACGGAGATATCAAATCAGTCACTGTAAAAAATAAATGCCCAATGTAATATTGCAGTGTTTTGAAGTAATGTTATTCATTCGCCCACTCCAGCGCGCTGGGGGTGTCAGGCTGGGATGTGACGATGAAAGCAACGATTCATTAGAACACTTGCCGCATTTCAAATCATGCTACCATGTCCTGTGTTACATTTTCAGGTGGCTTGCACGTGCCGGAAAGCAAGCCTCGACCGCTGCACATGAACATGTTCCGCCTTTTGGATGGCAGGCGGGGCGTAATCACTACAATCCACTTGTTGGTTTCGGCGCTTCACATTTGGCAGGTTATGTTTCCTCAACCGTCACAAATCTATACACTTTTCCCATGGCTGTGACATGATGCGTTGTGATAGCACAGACGGGTGTGAACGATTTTGGTGGCACGTGCGCTGGAGGTTTGCCACAGCGAGAAGTTCCTGTGCAGCATTTATTTCACCCATTTGCATCATCATCATCATCATCATCATCATCATCATCAATGATTGATTGCGATGTTGTGCGCATGTGTCCTGTGTTTTTGTATGCTTTTGTCACTTTGCTGTAAACAATTCTGGTTTACGTCTATGATGGTAGATGTTTTGTGTTTGATAATGTTGTCGTGCTGCATTCCCCCTAAGGTATGACAGGCCATATTATTGGAATCTTGAGACTGGAACTGCTCAGTGGGAAGTCCCCTTAGAGGCGCATGGTTTTTTGTTTTCGAGTTTTCAGGGCAGAAATGTTTCATCGCATCCGAATGTGTAAAGAGTAGATGCACTGTACTGGGGTTCATGGACTCATGGTTAGTTTTCTGCAACTTGAACATAACCGATACGTGAATCACTTGCATTATGGCCGTGTCATTCAAGATCCTTGGTTGAAAAGGGTGAAGGATGTCAAAGCCAATCCCGCACGCATTGGACAGTAAACATAATTTGCGATCTGCAACAAATGCAAGGCTGTCACATTGCCCAAAGACTGGCGAGCAGTCTACAGTGAGGTTGGGCAGAAGTTGGTTGAAAGCATGTATTTGCAACAATTATGTTTGCCATTTTGTTTGGAACATTTTTTTGAGAGCAGTTTTAGCACCCATCTAACAGTGCGGTTCCCGCATTGCAAAAAATCAGGCCTTGTGGGGACATAGATGGTTGGTTTGGAAACTGGGGCCACAGTTTTTTGATCCTTTGTGACCTTTGTGCTGTTGTTTCACAGGCTCATGGCAAACATTACTATTGGGACTTGCGCAGTGGCGCCACCCAATGGGAGAAGCCAAAAGCTACCGCAAAGAAAGCGGGAAACGATGCAGATTTGAAAGTCCAAGATGCAGCACTGCCAAATGGCTGGGAGGCATGATATGTGGGATGATATTACGCACGGATCAGTACTACACCTGGTAATTTGTGACCCGGGGATGTCGACGTTATATATTATATAGATTTAACTGGTGTCATGGTGCTTGGAAGGCGGTGTGGCACGAGGAAGCCAACAAATATTACTATTGGTTGGAAGCTCAGCATCCACGGCTAGCAGCAGTCAGGTTGTTTGCAGATTGTTTTACCAGGCATATCTCTTCGGGCAAAACGACCTGGGATCTACCGATGGTTGAAACAGGTTGGGATCCTTGTGAGAGCTTATCCGACTTATATATCATCTAATATCTAGATAATAGTATAGCGCACACACACACACATGTATATACATGTATATTTAAAATTATACCAATAAAATCCAATAAATATATGATATAGTAGATATACATTTATATATTTTTAAAACATATTTTCACAATCGCAATAGGGTATGCTGATGATTTTGACCTGTCCTTCAGAAAATTTCTGGGATATATCGAATTCTACAGGTGCCGCTGTGGAAAAGGAGACCGCTCAGAAACATAGGGCAAGTTGGGGTCCCCGGATTGAAATCCTAGAGCTGAGGACCAAGTAGGGCTCATTTTGTGCGGGAGATGAAACTCATAAAAGCAATGACAGGCTGCCACTGCTTTCAGGTGCCAAAGATGCTTCTCCCGATGATGGACCCTTGAATCGTTGGAGAGATGTGTTGCACTCTGTCGCTCGGACGACAAGAGTTTCAACTGCATTAAGCACATACAAAACACATTCCATGTGAGCACATTGACCCTGTGATATCCAATGTTTCTTACACTTGGGCGTTGAACTGGACGCAGCTAAGGCTCAACTTGGACAGGAATCTGGATTTGCAAACAGTTTCCGATCACTAGAGTGCACTTCTTGAACATGAGACTCGGGAGTTCCTATTATGATTCCTTTTTCATTCGTATGATAGAATCAAGTAGACTCTAATTAGAGGGAATATCGTGAGGCAAAGGATGTCCAAATTTCGGGTTGGAACAATGGGCCATCACCATCTAGGAACTACATGGCGACGACTTGGAATTGGTCAAGGTGCCATGGAGGAAGACCACTTTGGAGTTGTCCTGTTGTCTTGCTGGTTTGTATGTTTTGAACTTGTCCTTTGCGTAAAAAAAAACTTCTCCACGGGAGTCACCAACCAGCATCTCATCAACTCCGAAATCTTACAACTCAGACTACCTAGGAACTATGTTTAATTCAATTTTGAATTGTTCGAGATTCCATCCGTACTACCTGATCTGATTCGATTTTTTCTCTCATTATGTGAAATCGTGCAATTTGGAATATGCAATTCAGAGGCCGTATAGATGCATCCTGTGTTCCGTTGCCTTGCATCCCACAATCCCAGGCGCTCTTGGCATATCATCCAGCAGCAAAGGAGAAAATCGGAGTTGGACTTCAAGGAATCAAGGTGAAATTTGGAGCTCAATGTGCGACTTCTGTTGCAATCCCTTTTTACAAATATCCTCAAAAGGAGTTTGGAAGATATACGTTTAAAGATCCGAATTGAGGATGTGATGTTGATGTGGATGTGGAATTGATGTACGTACATATTTCGGCCTTGTGGTGCCTCTCAACTCCATACACTTGGCATTTTTTTCTCCGTTTTTTCGCAGTGATGTAAACAACGGATATGAAATGGCCAAGGTGGAAGGCCTTTACATGTTCATGGCAGTGTTTCCTCAAATGGTACAGTATATTTCTCCACACGCACACAATTGCAATAATTAAACAGACAAGTTGAGAAATTGTTGGACGGTCTGGATTCCAATTTGATGTTCCAGGATTTTTTGCACTCTCGACTCTCGAAACTCCACTTTCCTAATCTTTCCTACATTGAATCGCCGGGCTCTGGGAAGGTGGATCGTGCTCCGGCGAATCATGGTCGGCAAAGCCGCTGCTTTTGGGTTGTGCGAACAGATGGCTCGGAGGACCACCGCCGGAGAGAAAAGATGAGACAAGCATAGACAAGCCAGGGCAGGAATACTCCTGAAGTAAGTCGATCGAAGTCATTGATGTTTTGGAGGGATTTAGTTGCAGCTGTTTTCAGATGAAATTGCGCAGTGACTCTAGAATCTCTAGAAGATACTATGATTTATGGGTATTTGTAGTATTTCATTGTCTCCCTGTGTGCTTGATATATAGATCACTTTACTTTCACCACGTGGAGGAGATAAGATGTGTGTATGATCAAGTGTGTTTTTTTTGTGGCCCTTGATGTGCAAACTCTTTTGGGTGATTTCGAAATCAGAAAATCGCAAGTTGAACTTTAGGAGTTGCCTTATGTTCCCTTGCTGTTGTTTTTACCAATTCACGCTCAGCATCCAATTCCCAGTTGGAATAGTCTGAGAGATTCTGATATGCTCCAGTCACATCTACTTCATATGAACAAATTAAAGGCTAAAGGTATCTAATCTAAGGGTATTGACTCGAATTGAACAGATGGTGGTTTGCCGAGCCCAGGAGGACTTTTCTGCGCGGAAATGTCTCAAGGCCATGCACCAAGGCCCGGATCCACCGAGTGTCACCTTCAAACTGGCAAAACCACTATCAAAAACTGAGGTTTCTGTTCCTTTTTCATCCTTATCATCGTGATATGTCATCATCATCGTCATCATCATCATCATCATCATCATCATCATCATCATCATCATCATCATCATCACCCTTTTTCACCTCGAGTTTTCAGTGGTGATTGACTCCATTCTCCCCCATCACAGGCAGTGAGTGAAATTGAGGAGAAGCCGCAACGTTGACTCTGCAAAGATTCGATGCACTTGCAGCAATTCGCTCCACGAAGAAAAATTGGATCAGAAAAGGTCTAGAGTCTACGGTCGTGTATTCGTTCTGTTGGCGGCAGACTGTCCCATAGATTCAAATTTATTTTGGTCATTTCTGAAGCTTTGTGTGGTTGAGAGTTGGGAGTTGCTGTCATGCAGGCTCTGTTTCAAAGCCTCAAATCGCTTTCTCAACAAGATGTTCAAGCGCAGAGAAGCCAATCACTGAAAACTGAGAGTTATCAGTTTTCCTGTAGGGATTGACGATTCAGGTTGACCCAAGTGCTCCCTATATGTTTTTTCATGGTCGGGCAGGTTCACGGTAGGTATAGGATAGAGATCCAAAGTTCCAGCTGTAGCGCGCATACAAATTCGACATCTACAGCAACCCATGCAGTGCAAAGACGGTTGATTTGCGTTGATTTTCATTACAAAACGCGATGGCTGACGCCGAAGGACTGCGGCATGTCATCACTCTAGTTGAATGTCAATGATCAGCAGCCATTCAGTAGCAGTTGCCTGTGCAGAAACCCAATGGACTTCAACTCCACCTTGGCAGGCGAGTCCAGTGAGACAGTGCAATAAAATATAGCAAGATATAAGATACCGTTTATAGGGAATGCAAAGGAGTTAATTATATTCGGCACGCGTTTTGCAACTGGATCCCTGAGGCCTATTGGAAAGGCTGGGCAAGTTTTTTGTGCCACATGTTCTTGATTCATGTGCGATGATGGTTTGATATTTTGTCAGTTCCTCAGGCAAATGGAACCGTGAAGAGGTGTCCTGGGAGAGACCTCCTGAGGAAGATATTCCCAGCAATGTTCCGAGCAGCAATCCAGATGAAGCACAGGGTGAATATGAAAGATATGAAAGGGATTGGTGGAAACCAGGATGGTCAAGTGGATGGAGCAGATGGAACAGTTGGAACAGTTGGGATTGGGATTGGAATAGATCTCAATGGAGATGGGATGGTTGGGGTTGGCGTTGGGACTGGGATCGTTGGGAGCCATGGGGCGACTGGGGTGGAGGTGGATATGGTGGTTACGGTGGATATGGTGGATGGAGAAGTGGATGGGGAGATGGTTGGCGAGATGGATGGACTTGGAAATCACCAGGTTGGTCCAACTGGTCCAATTGGTCCAATTGGTCCAGGTCTTGGGATTCTGATGCCAAGGATGCACAGCCTGAACAGTATGGCTCCTGGTGGACAGGTCAATCGGAGCAACCTGAAGCAGGTTATGAAGAACGATGGGAACCTGAAACTGCGGATAAATTGGAAGATGAGGAGAGCACGGAGACGAATCAGGCCTGATGATTCTGTTGGCGTGTGTACAGATTGAACTAGCCTAGCAGCTGTATTTCTGATTCTTAAGCAGCGATCAAGAGTTTGCAGTGGCAGCTTTTATTTTCGGCAGATTTGGATGAGACAATTATTGCTCGCATGACGTCCTACAGTTTTGCCACTTTATTTTCTCTTTGCTTGGCTTACTGGACGTTTTCTCCCTGCTATCATTCTCGCATCCAATCCAATCACTGAAGACATGTCTTGACCCTATCACCTTCGCATCCAATCCAAACCATCACTTTCTCAGTGGTCTCTGACAGGATCCCCCTGGCGTGGGTCAACTGTTTGGAGATGCCACCGGTGCTCGACTTCCGAGTATTCCGGAACAACCAGCCTTGGAGGTGCGATCGAACAAGCGGTCATACAACATCATAAATCATTCTTTAGATCTACACATTATGAATTATATATCGGCATGTTTATAGCAGCAGATGACGATGATGACTTCATCCAAGGAGGATTGAGGAGGTAGTTTAGGTACTTGTACGGATTCTATAGTAGTGCAGTATGACTCGTATGACAATTAGATTAGTCGGAGGTCGTTTGGAAATCCCTTTAGTTTGCTGTCAGGAAGCCAGTCCCCCAGCTGAAGCTGATGAAGCTGCAAACAAAGCAGATGCTCAGGACTTTTCACACTTCCATTCATCTTCATTTTTGGATTGAGTAGTGTGTCAATGTTTGAATTTGTCATTTTGCTTGGCTCTTCCGATGACCGGATGGAACACATTCTTGAAGATCGTGCTGGATTGAAGTACGTCTCGTCTCTTAGGGCAAGCTCGGCAATGATACACAAAAAAAAACGCGTCTAAAGCCACGGATTGTCTCCCCGACATGATCAAAGAAATCCCAGGAGCACCAGCAGCATCCACATGAGAACGAAGAGTGGTACCAGAAGTGGCTACGGAGACAGAGAAATCAACCCAGCCACGTCGTCGAAATAGGCATTCCGGATAGACTCGTCCATGCCACGAAGCAACAAAAAACAGATATAGCTACCACAATCGAGACAATACAAATGCCTATTGCACAATTGCAATCTTCGTGAAGGTTCAATGTCGCAACATCCAGAGAATTATGTCAATATGTTTCCTGTTTCCTGTGATATAATTGTCCTTGAAGTTGGTGCCCCAGTTCATGGGAGGCGCTCCCAATGCAGCCCCTTCGAGTACGCCGGCAGTTGCTCCATTACCAGAAGCATCTGCAGCTTCCAGTTCAAGCCTCACTGAGGTTGGAACGTAAGCGGAATGGAATCCAGTCGCATGTTCTCAGTGTGGAAATCCAGCCGCATTTGGAACCTTTGACAACATGTTGTCATTATAGTTTCTTCATTACTCAAATCTTAATCAATTTCGCACACTGCTGGGCTGGATATGATATACGTATATTCGTATGTATAGTAATTATAGTAGAGGTCGAGTTGTGTGAGTGATGATATAGAGTATTGAAAGTGTACGAAAAGGGCAAGGCCATGGAGAATTTGAAGGCCTGACTAGACTCTTCGCGTGTCCCTTCGAGAAACTGAGCATTTTGCGGCTTTAGTTTGTCCACCAGTCATGCGGGTCATCACAAAGCAAAACGGAATGTTTGGCACTGCTGAGTAAGTGCGGGATCAAAAAATATTGGAGAGACATTTGTGCACACTGCTGTATGAATATACAAAGTAATCAAGTGATTTCTGTACTGTTTTGAAATGTATAAGATGTTCTTTTGCTCAGCCACCCATAGTTTCTGAGCCGACGGGGTCGGAGAAAATGTATGTGCATGAAATCATCATGATTTTTTGCGTGCTTTCACAGCTGCAAGTGACAGATGTGCAGGCTGCTCCGGGGGCCAGTGATCCTTTGGAAACCTGGATGCATTCGTTCGCAGCGCTTGATTCCTTTTTTGAACAACTGCTGTTTGCTGCAAGCAATGCTCACCTGCATGTTGTTTGTTTCGGTTCCTTAGAGCCAGGATAGTTAACTTCCGAACATGTCTTTCCCTAGTACCCTAGGAGAAGCGAGTGTGCCCAGATGATGGCAAGACGTACACCTTTGACGAGCTGCGGGAAGCTTATAAGAGTGCCTTGGCATTCGGCAGCATGTGACAGCTATTCAACTATTCATGTCAATCATTGTCAAAAGACAGTGTCAAAACCATTCCGGCACAGCATAGGATCCTTGGATCACCATGTGCTTACTTACTTTAGAGCCTCCCAACTTTTGCAACCTTTCCACAACTGCATTGTGGGAGTTTGTTGGGCCGAATCACATTCATTCGTTGTCTTTCACTTCTTCCTGTTTGTTTTGGCACCTTTCCAGAAAAGATATTCAAAAATACTCAAAATAAATGCACAGGTTTCACTCAGATGTGTTGTGAGGTGAGTATTCCGAAGAAGATTTGAAAGGCTACTGGCGTGATGCTATGGCTGCCATGGGTGGCGCTCCGAAGCCTGATTCCAAGGATGTCCAGTGCTCAGTTGTGGCAGACCCAGTGACCTTGAAGCAACTTCAAAATGAAACATGATGAAACATAATGAGACAGCAGACAGAACAGGGAGGTTTGGGAAGCTGATGCGTGTTTTTTTGTGCAAGAAGTAGGTATTTTCACTTGCGCGAAATCCCTTGAAACTCGGTTCCGCTTTTGCAAGGAACAAGTTTCGTTGTGAGCTTGGGCGTGATGTGTTTCTGTCTGAGGACTACAAGAAAGAGGAATGGTATCAGATGCTTGGCACAGCAGCTTTTTTTTGTGAAAATGCTTTTCTGTAGGCATGTTCCGTGAACGAGGGTTTTGGCAAAGCATCATCAAAGCTCATCAAACATTGGCGACTCATCGACCAACGTCGCAACCCAATAGGGCCGTGCCTATGAAAATGATTGAACATGACTTAGGAAGTGGCTCCGCCGGCAGCAGAACAAGAACCGTCAGATTATTGAAATCGGTTGATTTGAGGCCGTCTTCTTCCGGTTGACCCAATGTGGTCACTTGATGTTGGTGCCAGCTGGCTGACATTGCCAGCTTTTTCTACGAGCAATGTGACTGGAAAAGAATAGGGTGGGTTGAGAATCATTGTGATCCTGGATGCGGAGACCAGCAATTGGTAGTCAATCTCACTATTGTTGTTGGCAGCATGGATGCTTTGCTTGCAGCAAAGTCTTTGCCTCTTTGTTTCTCCCTTGCAATTTGAGATCAGGTGTTAGATCTTTTTTAGTTCGATTCATTGTCAATGAAGTGGAACGGGACCAGAATCATCACTTTCTTAAGGGCGTGAGGCATGCGCAGCAGGTGCCGCTTTCCATTTATGCTATCAGTTCTGAAAACATCCAGACATCCACCATGCCCCGCAGCACTTGAAAAATCAAAGAGGAAGGGGACACCCAAAATTGTCAAAGAAAAATATGTGCAAATGCAAACACCTCGGAAACATTTGCGGGTCTTGCTGCATTTTGCTGATGTGATCTGATGTGGAGATGTCTTCAGGTGTAGCTCTCAGTCAAAAGAGGTTCCATTTGTGTCCATATGTGGAGCGCATGTCAGACATCAAAAGACGATTCTCGCTTTCAGGATCTCAAACATTTGTGGACTAATTAGTGTTAATGTTGTGCAAGTCTAAGTAGCTTTGTAATTGCACCCTGGGTGTAACACACTCTAGCTAGGTGCAAACCTGCTGGATTTCTAGACATTTTTTGCTACACCCTCGCTCTTGCAGCAAGGTGGTTCTGGCTTTGCAATGCCTAGCAGCAGTGAAAGCAGAGGTCGCGTTCCCCTGAAGCGCTTAGAAAGACATTGCTGGATACGGGGAGGTGACAGGAGTGTGCAGTACCCTCTCCAATTATATATAGACAGCCATATATATATATAGGCCATACATAGATCTATTTAAAATTATTTAAAATGATATAGATTTCTATCTCTCAGCGTGCTGCCAGCTCCAAACAGGATGCGCAGTATACGTCAGATTACATCAAGAGATTGAGTTCAAGTCTGCTGCATGTGTATTTTTCCCAGTTCCCTAACAAAGATGGGGCTAGGGCGGTGGGAATTCCCTTGATCACCCAAGGGCCCATGGAGTGCCAGGATTGTCCATCTGCTCGGGTCATTAGCATTGGATCTGCCTCCGATCCTGCCTGGAACTCAGGAAACTTCCTGGCTTCCAGTGATGAAGCGGAGTCGTTTTCCATTGCTTTCCCTTATGCCTTAGAAATCCTTATAATACTTGAGAGAACAACTAGTGGCTTGTGACATATTTGAGTTGTTGTGTATCTGTTTGGCATGTTGGAGAGATTCTCTACTGTAGCAATTTCATAGTACACAATGAAGGGTGTCCATGGTCCATCCGTCCGTAGGATGGGTCACAGTGCAATATCAATGATATTTCTAGGTTTGCATTCAACTAGTTGTTTGAAGGCGCTACGTCACACATTTATATCATGAATGCTGTCAATGAATATGTTTGGACATACATACTGCATTTCCAACTATATATTATTCTATCACTGAAGCATCACTTCAGCACATCCATCATCGCATTTGTTACTTTCTGTGATCATTTACAGCAGGTGCTCACGGAGACTCACTTAGAATCTATATACAGAAAAAGTTGCAAGGGTTATTTGGACTACATGCTGTATGCCTAGGGATTCGGGCTCACCATTGATATACATGCGGGGATGAACTGATATGTACACACTTCATTGAATTTACATGTGTACATATGAACATTTGCTATTGCTGCTACGAAGCCTATAGTAGGTCAACCCCGTTCAGAGGCTACCTCTGCTTCATTCCTTCAACCGCTTCTATCCACGTCTTGGAAATCTATTTGCACTGCGACTAGCTGGAGAACAGTGGGCAAAAGCTAAATGTGGACACGCATTCTTAGTTCAGCAGCATCTAGCTGCAAGGCAGGAAAGAAACACAGGTCCACTTTGGGCCAGGTAATCCTCGAAGGACATATCAGCCAAGAAGTCCATCATTCCTATTCGTAAATATACATATATATAGATAGGGTCCGTTCGGAGAATCTGTGTGCATTGTAGATCTATGGGTTGGCACGTTGTCCCTTTCTTCCAAGGCGTTGGCATGGGCCCTTTTCACCCTGGGTGGCTTGCCGCTTCGTTGCTCAGCTGCGACACCAGCAGAAGTCACTCCCAGATCAGAAGGCCCCAGCAACTGTGTCAAGGAACGGCTTGTATGACATGTGCAAAAATAATCAAAAATGCTCAAAGATCATCAAATATAGACAGATATCCAGCAGAAATTATTGTTTCGTTTTTCTGCAAAGGTTTGGCATGAGACTCAAAGTGTCACCATTGCTGGTTATGTTTGTAGATCCAAGATCATAAGATTTTCAAACCACTGGGAAAATCGAATTGAGACACATCCCCCACTGTGCCACTTGTATAACAGGAGCTTTTGAGATTCGTTGAATCTGACCTGACATCCTTCATGGACATTGAATCATCATATGAAAAAGCCATGAAGTCTAGATGTTTCACAGCTTCCGGATCACTGATGATCACTGTTGATAATTCATGAACTGAGGTTTTGTTCCGGCTAATGGCGTTGGGATCTCAACAAACGTGTGGCTTCTATGTAGCGGGCGGACAGGAGACAAAATGGAAGTCAACTTGACTTGGCGCAAACGCGAAAAGACCTAATTATTAATGAATGCTTGAGTCAAACAAGCATTGCCTCAGCATTTGGTCATGGAGAAGTTGTACAAGCATTTGATTCATGCAGCCGAGGTTCAACCGTAGGGGTGTGATTTGTTTTTTTCCATCCCCTTCTCCGACTCATGTGTCCCTAAGCAACCACAAGCCCCACAGCCTTGCCTTCACTGTTTCCGTGCATCAGGTTAACATTGTAGCCTTAGGACCTGCAAATGGACAGGCCTATTTTTGAGGGTTGAAGTGTCCCAATGATGTCCCATGCTGTCCATGTCATTTGAAATTTGAATCCCAGCCTTTGGCAGATGCCTTCAGACCTGGTGATTCTGAACCGAACTTACAGTCCAAGCTTGGCATCCACACAAATGAAGAAGGACGGGATCCGGATGACTTTGATGGGGAAGCAGTGGTGCCTGGACTTACGCTCATAAGTTACATATGATATGACATGATATGACTTCATATACATATATACATATATATACGTATATATGTATACTAAATCAACAGATATACGTGGTGAAAAACCATGAAAGACCCACTTCCTGGGATTCTGCATCCATGAGGTCACTGTCGTTACATATCGACTGCTGTGTGCCTTAGAAAAGCCATCTTCAGCATGTCCACTAAGAACCCACCGGTAGATGTGCCGTTTTGCTGCGCTAACTAATCAGTAGTCTGTTGTGCAAAATGGTGTTTGATTTCGAAGGATTTGGAGAGCCTAGAGCGTCATACCGTGTGTATCTCAGATTGGGCTTTGTGATGTTTTTTGTGCAAAAGACAAGAATCCCCGTTTTTACAATCAGTTATTGTATGTCATCATCACTGTTCATCACTTCATAAGATATCGCCACGTAACATCAGACATCATCAGACCATGTGAACATGAGAATTTTCATCTATTTTTCACCAGCTCCATGAGGTGATTTTGGTTGCACTCAAAGGTATCAGAGATCAGGACCCGTTTTTCATGGTGGATTTGTTGAAAGTCACTGAAACGCGTGAAACGTGATAGCCATACAAAATCAGACGAAATATTTTTACATGATTTTTACGTACATAGAGTGTGTATACATAGTTCTTTTAAAATATACACACACACACACTCCATATTATATATATCGTATATTTACATTATGCGATATGAAGCCTCATTTTAATGCTGGAAGACAGCCACCATTTGCAACAAATAGTGCCTCGATACCTCGTTTTTGATGAACTTTACTTGAATAATCACGGTTTTGGTCGAGTTGTAAAACCAGCGCAGCCAGCAATGAAATGAAGGAGGACGACAATTGAAGGGATCACGGATGTTTTCCGATTTTGAGCTTGGGAGCTTTGACAGACAGCCAGTTTATCCGCAGGTCTTTCTGGAGCCCTTGAAGGCGATCAACGCCAGTCTATATCCAGCCATCTCACCTGAACAAGGACAATTTCGAGCGGGGGACCGGGGCTGGACGCCTTGGAGCAGAAATTCAGAAGCAAGATGCGAATCTTCCCATTTTGAGTTTCATCTGTTCCAATCATTTTCATTGAACAGCTTGGTATCAGTGACATGATCACTGTGAAGGTGGTTTCAGAAGATTTTAACTACCAATTGGAGCTTCAGCAATCCCGGACTTTAGAACAACAACAGCACCAACACAACGCAACATCAAACAATTCCTCAGTGCTGGCAGCACTAGGATATGCCTTCATCGGCAGCAAGGGCAGCGCGCCTTTGGCAGAGAATGTTGGATCATGGGTAGATGTCCCGGGCTGAGCGCTGTCACAAGTTGTCAGATTATGCAGACATACCAGGTCTAGACGCATCCTGTCTTTGGCTGCCCGATGTCTTTTGTGGTGAGCCAGCGACTCCTGACACAACAAATCCAGGACATGTGCAGGATGGTTGCGTCCCATTGATCTGGTTCAAGCTTTACCAAGTGCATCGCATCCCTAAGAGAAGATATCATGCGGTGCAAGAAATGTGGTAGTCATAGCGCATCCATATGAGTCGATATGCATCCACCATGCATCGCCCCAAACAACTTGTCCGAAATTCCTGCCATTACCCTTAATGAAAACTGAAGATGAGGCCAGTGCTTCAAAAAAGATAGCAGGGTGAATGTCATCAACTTCTCCACGTACCAGATTACAGAACGACCAGTGGCAGGGTGTCTCATGGCCTATCATGGCGTATGGGACTTGCAAAGCTGATGTGGAGGTCAAGGCTGTGACCTGGTGTTGCTGGTGGTTTGGGGTTGTGACCGAGATATTTCATCGCCTGGAGTCGAAGCTTTCAATGATTGAGGGTTCATTTGTCATTTGAAACCTCACACATGGGTTCATTCACGTCCATTGTGTACATGCACTTTGTCTCATAGATGGAAAGATCACGTTGAAAGCCACAAAATTTGGAGGTCTTCACCATCCTGTCTCAGCATGCGTCCTTGACCGGGCCAGGTGTTGCTGGTTGCTGCTTGCTGGCTTCTTGGCCCAGACTTGCTACTGCCACATTACGTCTCCATTGCTTTCGTAGAAAAAATCGTTGCAAAAAAGACATTGAAACATCTCTGGAAAACATGTTGTTGGCTCATGTCATGGCAGTGTTAAAGACAAATTCAAATGGGATTCACGGCACTGTGTTGCCTTCTTTTGCAGGAACCTTGAGTCTGACAGCTGCGCAACCAGACCTTCCTCTCAACGATTTTGAGGATGATGACTGCATTGAGAGTCATGAATCAGATCTCCTACTGCACCTGGGAAGCATAGAAGAAACATTGACCAGCATTGGAGTCAAGGGATAATGTCAACCGCGGATTGACCACACCCCCCCCACACCAGAAGGTCCAGAAGGTTTTCAATAGATTTTGAAGTGACCAATCCCCTCCCAAATGAAGAGGCATTTAGGCAGGAGGACAACTGGACAACTGTTCCCTACTACGCAACAAGAAAGCTAGTGTGACTGGCCAATTTCAACATGGGGAACCAATTGGGAGATTTGTTGCATACCCCTATTAAATAGGTGGGAAATTTTGACGAATGCAAAAAACCTGGCCCCTGGCAAAAAGGGGCAGTCTAATTGGGGGGTTAATTAATCCTGTATTGACACTACCATTTTTGCATCGAATTCTATGAGATTTGTGCCGAGTCAATTGGCAGATCTTTACATTGGACCTAGATTGATCGTGCTTTTTGTGCAGGCACTTGATGCATGAGTTTGGGGGAGTTTTGGAGAAAGTTCTCTTGCAGATTACAAGCGGTGCCAGCAAGGACAACAAAGTGGGGGGGTAGTTTAATGGGCGCTTGTTTCTTAAAGCCTTGTTGGAAATTATGCTAGGTGCACTTTTGTGGATCTTCGATGTTGAATTTGCCAGATCCCATGAAGCAACAATGAGTAAACTATGCCTACAGGATTGGGCTGATCTATTGAGAATATACTGTACGATAATTACTGCAATTCTCTCTGTCAACACGTTGGATTCTTGGAAGAATGCGCCAGATGTCACTTGAAACTTGAACTTGTCTGTGTGCAAGTTTCTGTGCTGTCGGTCATTCCCCCGTTCACATCTTTGTCAGCCTTCTCGGCTCCAGCCTTGGCTCAATATATGGCCCAACAAATGTCGAGGTGTTTTTGAGACAAATGTAATGGGCCGGAAAGTGGCACATATCCTTGAATGATCATGAATGTAGGTCAGCTTACAGCACCAGATTGTTTATACGGTTTTTAGATTTCATGTGCACATGCTTGTGGTGGTGTGCTGTGAATCCTGCCTCTTGCAGAAAGACTTGAAGAAGGACGGGCACTCAAGTTACTCTGCACATTGCATGAGTTTGCCATGCGAGGTATTCCAGCCCTAGCCATAGTTAGCAGCCATGGATTTCGATGCACTGGAGGAGGCTGAGGAGCTGGAAGATGTGCCTGACCGGCATCAAGAATCCTATATACAATGTACATCAATGTACATAAATGTACACGATATAGATATAGTGATGAGAACCGTTAGTGGTTGCTATCCAGATGTGCACAAGGCTTTGTCGGTGGGTTGGAACGATGTTATGCCGTAGGAATTGGATTAAGGGTTTTGCTCCATGATTGCCTTCAGGTAGACTAACATCTTGAAAATCTTACATTGACTGGATATGATAGCCGCTTGCCATTGATAGTCTAATTTGCATTGCAAATGTTGGACATGTAGTGGTGTTCAGCAAAGCGCGACGAAAACTGCTACTGGTAGTTAGTTTGAGCCCTTCCACATACAGCCTGACCATAAAGATCAAAGAAATACAGCAGCAATTGGAGTGATTCTCCTGTCAGAGGTTATCAATGGTTATTTCTGTGACTTTCGCTTGGTGCGGGAATTCCTCAAGGATGACCTCAGGTGAAAATGAGGCAAACATTTCACATGCAAGATTCCCTCGAAGGGAGCTACCATCAAATTCTCGTATTTCCTGTACTAAGCTCCGAGGAGAAAAGCGATGGACCTGGGGAAATGGCATTTCTACGAGCAGTTGGAGTCAAATCTTTTCAGGCCACGTCTCGGGGGTCGGTATTGTTCATTGAGGGAGGTGTGAAGTTTTTTGAATCACCCACATTTTTTTCTAGTCGCTAGGGCCATGGTATTCATTATATGTTATTTATTTACGTACGATTCATGGTAGCTTCGTGTTGAAACGTCAATCACAGGCAGAAAAGTCAATAAATGTCAATAACAGCATGGAATGTTGCTGAGGGTTTCTCCTCCACCAGTCAAGATAGTCCCTTCCACATTCTGTTTTTTCTCACTCTGTGATTTGTTCTTACTGTTACATCGGATTGGGATGGCTTCTTCTGTGCACCTTGAGTGGCCACTAGAGGAGATTGGGTCATCATCTCCAGTAGCATTTTCATTTCCAGGCCAAATAGCTCATCCAGTGTTGAGAACGAATGTTGAACTAAGCCCCACAGACTTGAGGACCTTCAGTCCAAAGAGATGCTGGCGTGGCTTGACGGCTATGGAGGATTTTGTCCAAAAGATGCGAGAAACTAAACGGGACTCGTATGGACGGGTACTTTTTATTTGTTCAACACTTCTTCTGCACTGAAGTTCAATAACTTGGTATAGGGGCATGTAAAGGTACCACTCAACATGGAATGGGCGATGGGATGTCAAGCGATTTGGTACGGTCGCTTCATGATTCACAGGCTTTTTTGTCAGGTACCACCTCATAACAAAGTCCGTTGCAAGACACAATAAAATTCCATCCAGGTTGTCAGAATTTGTCCAAGATTATATTTTTCTCTTGAAGATGGCATTTCATTCCTGTCTTTCTCAAGGCTTCAGAATGTGAAGATTTCTGGACCTTTCTGCCTGCAGAAACTCTCGCATCTCCGCCATTTCACAGTAAAGCGTTGCGAATTGCAACAGCTTTCATCCTCCTTGGGTTTCTTGACAGCATTCTTGGCACATGGAACCAAGCTGAATGCCAGAGAAACAGGGGGGGGGGGGCAACCTTGGAACATATCTTTGAAATATTTTGAAATGCAACTGAGGACAGCTCCAGCAGCTCCAAACTTTGGATCTTTCAGCGTCTTGGCTGGTAGCAAGGCTGACCAAAGAGGGTCGAAAGGTACAGCGTAATATTTTTTCGATATCATGCCAGAATATGTATGCAGGATATGTATGAATACATGTACATGCATATACATACATCATATTACTTGCTGGTTTTTGATCTTGATGATCCACGTATCATGTTTTTGTGATATTCTTGGTTCTTTGTTGCTGTGATTCCAGATTGCACTGTGGAACTTTCAGCACGCTGGAACAACTCCCTTAGCCAACCCTTTGTTCAACAGGTGATCGGTTTTCTTCGTCTAATACCCCTTGGCCAACAACCACCCTCACTTAAATGGACACTTTGAGTGAGGAAAATCACTTGGAAAGCCTCCCGGAAAAGCTGGTGAAACTGCAGTCTTTGATTGAATTGAACCTTGCTAACAACAGGCGCTGGGAAACTGTCAGTTCAAAGAATGTGAATTTGAGCTGGCATTACACATTTTCGTTGATATAAGCATACTGGGTGGACATTTTGGACCTTTTGTCCCAGAAGAAGCCCAGCTGGACTCAGCAGTGCAGCATTAAGATGGATGGTTCAAGCACTGCAACCCCAACAGGCTCGTGGCGCTTCCCGATCATTTGAGCCAATTGGAAAACTTGCGGAAGCTTCTTAGTTTCAAAACGGTTGAATGATTTCCGGCTGGAAGGGCTCACCACATTGTTTGGTGAAAAAGATTTGCAGACAGAAAAGGCTTTGAAGCACCTTTTCAAGCAGCTTCATTTGCCCTAAGGCTCAATGTGAGGAAGAATCTCCTGACATCACTTCCAAGCTTCTTTGGTTTTTCTGCTCTTGTCGAGCTGGATGCTTCGGCAAATTCTTTGGAATGTCTTCCTGATGACTTGGGATGTTGCAGCAATCTAACTACCTTGTGGCTTGGGGGAAATCAGGCCTGATTCCTGGCTTGGGGCATGGTGAGGGGCATGTGCGCATTGAAACTCTTTTCAGGAGATGCGGCCCGTATGAAATAAGCAACATTCACAAATAGACTATAATAGCTTTGATGGTCAAGTCATCTGAGCTATTTCAAAGTTCCAATTCGCAACAAAGAACATCACAGTATCCATTCTTCAACATTTGTCACGTCCTGCATTTCAACTTCTGTTGGCTGTCATGGCCACATGTTTTCTGAATCATCCAGAACGCTTTATTTTGTCCCTGTTTTCTGCGGCAGGTCACAGAATTACCAGATCTAGGGACGACATTGGTAGGGCTGCAACTGGCGCAAAATTTGCTGCAGGTGCCCGGGGCTCAAGTTCACCCCGGAAGGTTTTGAATCCTATAAGGTTGAAATGATACATGCCTATTTTGCTTGACAGAGTTTTGTTCCATGATCATTGTATCTCATACTGTGCCCAAAAGTTCTTGCAGCTTGAGATTCCTATGCATTTGTTTGGGTGAGTGATGGAGTCACGTGATGGAAGATCTTCCGAGACTAGTCTGAATCTTACAGATTCGTTTTTTTAAAGGCCTTAGCGTCTCATTTTCAGAAAACGTCGCCCCTTCTTCCCAACCAGAAAACACCGATTTCAACATGCCATCATCAGCCACCTGCGTCAGGTGTTACCTGAGAGCATGGGTAAATTGCATCAGTTGCAGCATTTGGATGTGTCCCACAACTGCCTGATGACGTTGCCCAAAGTCATGGATCAGTGTCTGAAAGCTGCAAAACCACCTGGGTTTGGGCTTTGGAGCTCATGTTTGTGTTTTGGTTTGGGAGCCCAAATCTGAAGAATTCCAAATTTAGGTCAAATGTTGGTAAGAATTGATACTTATAACTTATACCGCATACCATAGCATACCAACTACCAGCTTGTGCTAGCTTATATCATCGGACATTCAACGCGGAAAAAGACACCCTGGTAAATGAATCATCACGACCTGAGCTCTGTGAACCATTTTTTTCCATCAATTTTTGTCCTGTCATTCGACTGGGAACCTGTCCAGGCTCACAGAACTTTGCACTTTAGATGTAACTGGCAATCGCCTCTCCAGCATGACCTGCCACCTTCCACGGCTTCGGAAGCTGTGGGCCTCGGACAATATGTGCCTTTGGCATCATCTTCGATAGAAGGGATATAGTCTTTTGTCATTTTTTTTCTGCCGATGGGGTTGAAAACTTTGTTGGTTGGTTGGTCCTAACCTAGCATTTGTGCCGAATTTAATTCGAAAACCCAAGAAGCAGGAAGCAGTTGGGGAAATAGATGGAACTTGGACCAAATGCTGAGGATTGAGCGCTTGCCTGAAACCTTCGATGAGTTTTTGATGTTGCAGACTTTGGAGTTGGTTGGCAACCCAATTCTGACAAAGATGCACCTCCAAATGAATCAAAAAAGCGGGCTGGTGTGGGTTTACAGGATGCTGCTAGGTTACGTTGGATGATCTAACATTCCATGCGATTTTGTGCGTCCAGATTGTTCGATCATTTTTGCTTGATGTATTTTGATATTGGGAATTCATTCCGCCCAGTCGCAGTCAGCAACAGGAAGATCACAATTTGATAAATTTGTCAGCGGATTCCAATTGACAATCAACAACATTCACCTTCTTGTTGGGCGAGGGAACATCCCAACATCTTTGTATCTATGCACATGTTTGATCATTGTCTTCATTCCTTCAACACTTGTTACAAATGGCCCGTAGAGATTGCTGATTTCTGCCTCGTCACAAGGATGATCTTTGGGGAGGCGTAGCTGCTACACAGTTCTGTGGGTAGAGCGTACGCCCAGGTAAAGTCATATGAGGCGACAGAAGCGATGTAAGGCGACCAGGAACAGAGTTTTTGATTGGTATATAGTATATACCCGTGTAAGTGCTGTACCATGCTTTACCCATAATGCCTGGGCTCACCCTGAGGCAGCTCAACCGGCAGCATCCTGTATGGCTCCAACTGTCTTTGCTGATTGTAGTGGGCTCTTTACGCCAGTGCCACCTTGGCGATAGTCGTCAGGAGCTGCCATGGGTAAGCTGGGTGAGCAGAATTGGTACTGTCGTGGATGATCACTAAAGTAGGTCGAAGAATTGTGAGCCAAAGAATGTGGGTCCGGGTTCGATATGGTTCGATATGATTTGCAAAACATATCACAAAACAGTTATTAGTTGTTGGAGCGGAATGGGCCGAGAAGAGATTTTTGTTGACTGATGTTTGTTCGTTGCTTTTTGTTGGCTTTTCTGTGAGGATTTTCCCATACTGGTTGATGATGGGCATTTGTGTCTTCAAGGGCATGACCTGCGTTTGGATCCCAGGATTGATAACGACCAGGATCAGAACCTCGAACAATTGCCTTGGGAGTTTGGGCGGATCTTCGCGATATATTTCCAGCAGCAGAGTCACAAGCATACCATTCTCGTACCATTATCATTCATTTTTTCGAAATCATTAAAGCTATTCAGCTGATATCCAGATATGTCAAGATTTGTTAAAAGAAAACATCAACGATTCCTGTACAGCCTTGCTGCCAGGTTCTTTGCCGCAATCTCTATACCTTCTGCATTCGATGAAGTCGATTGATGCGAATGACAATCGCATAGTGAAGCTCTCGGAGAAGCTCGGAAAGTTGCAAAACTTAGAGAAGTTGTGCATCTCCAACAATCAGTTCCTTTGCCTCAAATAGTGTTGGGTTAGACAGGATGACGGAATCAATGCTGTTCACCTTGAGTTTGTTGAAACTGAAGGATCCCTATCGCACCAACAAAGTGATTGTTCAACGGTTTCTGTTAATTCATGATTGTTCTTGTAAATTGATGCAGGATGAATCAGGATGATGTAATCAGGCTTTTGCAGCTTGAAAGTACCACTAGTGCCGCAAACATAGCATGTAATCAGTTGGTGCAACGCTCGATCTCACCAGTTGAAGGAACGGAAGGACATTATTGTTTGAACGTTGCATGTGTGCAGGTGACTAGCAGTAGCTGGAGCATCAATTTCCAAAATGATCACAACTCAACCAGACCTGTCAAACCTCAGAAGCAACTGGCACCTTTCCATGGCTGAAGTCATGCGAGATTTCAGTTTTTTTTTGTGTTGCAGAGAGGGCACACTTAAAATCTAGCAGACTTTCCAATGACAGCAATCATCATAGGTACCACAGAGCGAAGCATATGCTCGCACTGATTTTTGATGTTTGGTTGTGATTTGGGAGATGTACACTATCTACTTTCGCGCATTAGATGCATTCACGCATAGTCTTCTCACATAGAATTACAATGATATGCAAATATGCATGCATTATTATTGATACATATGATTTACGCTAATTACATGACATTGGGCCTTGTCACTACATATTCCTTGTTGATGCCCCTACGCCACCTTTGACGCGGTGCTTATGGTTGAAAGGTTGAGCGAGTTGCCTACAAGTTTCTGTCAGCTGACCCATCTTCAAGTGCATCCTGGGCAGCAGAGAATGGTACAAAATCACTTTGGACAAATGTGACCTCATGACATCTAATGATGCTGTGTGGGGGGAATTCATCCTTGTAGGACTTTTTCTTGGGTTCAACAGGCAGGTCACACCAATTCTGACCATTGTGATTTCTTGGAACAAGAGTTCGTCTAAAATCTTCAAAATTTTGTGACCTGACAACCACCTCACCGCTATTCCCACCTTTCACAGCCAGATAGCCACGGTCAACTGCAGAGGTTGGATGCATCCTGCAATCGACTGCAATGGCTGCCAGACGATCTTGGCAATCTTGGCCAGAGCCTTTTGGAACTGCGGCTGTCCCAAAACATTCTGCGCAAATTGCCAGACACTTGGACTGCAGGCACTCTCGGTCCACTTCAATAGCTTTCACCATATTTGTATACATGCCTGGAGCTTCACACCACTTTGTTGACTGATTGTTCTGAAATGTGCTGACTAGACTCTGACCTTGAAACAGCCCCATTTGAATCTGACCATTTTCACACATCAGGAGAGTTTTTGCTCTTTGACGCAGCTTCTACGAGCCGATTTCACCCAGAATCGTTTGGTAACTTTGCCACGAAGCTTTGGCATCATGGCAACAAATCTGGTGAGCCGTTGAGTCGATTGGTAGCCTCAAGTGGTTATCTTAGAGATAAACTTCTGATGGTGGGTTCAGGGAAACCACGACATTTCAACAATTTTTGATATATATATATATATACATATACGTATATGTACATTGATTGTTCCTTGCCTATCCTTCTCGAAACTGATGTTAACAGATGTCATAATATTGGATAACCATTGATGTTTCATGACGTGTTATGTTGCTTGATGTTCACAACCACAATTGCCTCAAACCAACTTCTTTGCGCGGTGGGGAGGAACCAAGCCAAAGAGAGAGGGAGATCGTTTCATAGCAGATGCTCTACACACAAGCACTTTCATTACGCATACCATTTGTAAAACCGCTGGTTTTTAAATAGCTTTGTATGTTCACAAAGGGTTTACATATACATAGAGCAGGAGATGAGTATGTGATATATATTTATTTATATTTATATACCAGACAAACATACACTCATGATATGTATGATACATGTACTTATTATACCTTTTATCATCATAGTTTGTGCATAGATTAAGTACTATAATAATATTTTAAACCAGCACGCACGTGTATTCAGGGTTTTGCCCTGGCAATTGGAATCTTTTCTTTGACTACGTCTCTTCAATCCTACATTGGTTTGGAACATGCGAGGCAAGCTTTCAAAACTGGAATGGCTTGGCATCTTGACTGGAGACATTGATGTGTACAAGACCAGCATTTAACAAAGGAGTCTGGCCAACGTTTGTTCTGAATGTAGTAAGAATGTAAGTAATTAACATCACGTGGATTCGTGGTCCGGGATGCAGCCCAAGGTTACGGTGGAGAAACTGAAGGTTTTGGATTAGAGAACTTGATCTGACACCATCCAAGTCCAGTGATTCAGTGCTTACATCATTGTAAATCTCAAGTATTTTGTCCAAGGACTCGGTCACAACGAGTTGGTGGACCTTCCCATGAGTTTTCGAAAGTTGACTGGTCTTACTGCCCTCTACCTTGCAGGAGCGTCGCCGGCAGTGAAAGCAGCGGTTTGTTCTTTTTGGGGGGAGGTGTCAATGAGGCATGTTGGCTACATGTTGCTGCTATTGATGTCTCGGTGATTTTGAGCGACCTTAAATGACCTGACAACTGTGCATGCAGTACCTTGAGCAGTGGTCACAAGTTTCACTTCAGGTTTGTGAAATGTAGTAATGCTATAGTAATCCAGCTTAATAGTTGAAATTTGTATGCCATCATATGCCATGCTCCACATGGGAGGCAGGCACGATCTACTTTCCAGGTGGTGTAGGTAACTTGTCGCAGAGCTAAAAATCACTGAGTTCTATGCGAGCCGTGGCCGTTGGACTTGCAGGAACTCCTTTAGCTTCAACGCTCTTGCAAGTTGATGCACCCTAGCCGCATCAGAATACAGGGAGGGCGGGGGGGATCACAACGCAAAGAGCTGTCATTCAGATGGAGCATGTGAGTTCATGCGAGCATGTACTTTCTGAAGCAGTCAGTTTTCTTGGATGTTTTTTGATTCGAATGCATTTTCGGTGTGCACATACAGTTGCAGGCCCCCATCACCCTTTGGACAACGCCATTGCCAATGATACAATATTCAGCTGTCTCAAGTCGGTGAATAGGCAAAATTGCTCATTTTGATGCGCTGTTGGATGGTATGAGTTATAGGTGATATGTTAGTCTTAGGTTTTATTCATTGCATTGCTCACAGGAAGTGCAGCAAGGTCGCATTGCTTCTCCCAAGGATTTTTGCATGATTTGTTCTAAGGAGGATTTACCGGAGCAACGGATCCTATGGGAAATGAACCAATGGGGAGTGTTAGAACCTTGGCTTCACTCGTGGCAAAGATAGTTTGGTAAAAGCACCCTAGAGTTTTTGTTTTGGGTGCTTTGGGAAAATAAAACATGACCTTTTCCCGGTTGTATTTGAGTCGCAGTTTTTGTCCGTCCGTTTTTGTGTGGATGGCTTTGGTGGTTTGACTTCATGACGGTGCAGCTATTTTCAAGCGCACTTCGCAGAGGCAGTGATCAAGACACATGCGCAACAGCAAGGTGGGGTGAAGCTGCCTTCTGATCTCAAGGCCAAAGAATTTATCTATTCCAACCCTAGCAGTCAACCAGCATGTTGCAGAAGTCATGTACCCAACACCCTGCCAGGACAGGTTCCAGAGACCTTGGTGAAGTGGAGATGGGCCCCAATGCCGGAGTCCTTTCCAGCTCCCAGGGTACCAGATGAACCAAGCCCAAGCCAGGAGGCCATGCAGTTGAAAGTATCAGTGGCAAGAGATGGAGAAGGCACAGATTTCGGGAACACTTGGGCAAACTTTGAAGTATTTGAGGCATGATAACTCGACAGGAGTTGGTATAGAATCTACGCATCATTCACATTGGAGTGTGTACTTCCTACGTGCTGTTGATTGATGTTTGGAATCACTTTGTTTGCATTGTGTCGGTGACAGATTTGTGTCAGTGGTTTTGTCAAATCTCATGAGCATTCCCTGGCTAGATGCTTTGTGGGTATTTATGGGTCACACTTTGATTTCTCCTTCGAGCCAACGGAAAAAAATCAAATGCAGCTATAGCAATTACCGAGAAAATATGAGAAAATCATTCGTCAGGTTCAGACGTTGAAGTCATGGCCACTTGGCAGCACTCAGCCTGGTTCTCGTTGTTCTAGTAACGTATGTCTGTTTGATCAAGCCTGCAACATTCCAGACGGCACGGTTATATGATCTTTTTGGTAGTCTGCAGGGATTTTATGGATTATGCGAAATCATGCCGAAGCCCCTCCTTGCATGGGTTGAGTTTGGTAGGTTTGAGTGCAAAATGTCATACTCATTTGAGATGTTATCAAGCTTTTTGAGCATTCCAAAGCATTTTCTGCGCATGACGCATGCAGAATGTGAACAGGCATAGTGGAAAAAATGAAAAAAGGATGCTCACTCTATATCTTGTCCTTACCGCCCAGGTGGAGCGCATACGAGGACAACTGGATGCAGTCACAGATGCTCGAAGTCTTCAACAGCTCATGCGACATTTGCCACTCATCTTATTGGCGTGGTGGCGTGGTGTTGGTTTGAAAGGGTGGGGGAGGTCACACATGTTCATTAATTTTTATTTAGTATATATCTATAATTTAGATTAATTTAGGATAGAATCGCAAGAGACCTCTGTGAATGCAAGATTTACATAGATTTACCGTAGTGGTTGATTTCACTAAAGGCAAACATTTTGGATGATGAAGGCAACAGTGAGGATCAGATTTCGCTCAGGAGTTGGTAAGTCTCAGACAGAGCCCTCCGAGGTTCCGAGAATGGCATCCAGATAAACGCCTGGAGGTCCCTCGTTTGAGCTATGCGGTCCTGCATGGGTTGGATGGTGTTGATGGTGGCAGAAGTACGATGAGTCAAGAGTTGGAACTGATATTTTCAACATGTTCCATGTTCCATCAAGGGGCAAAGGCCATGAGATTCTACATTTATATGTCATCATAGGTTCATCATTATTCTTCACCATGACTTTTGTAACTTGACATGTTCAGCTTGAGACGCAAGGACGAGAAAGTGCTGGCCACTCGTGTTTTTCAGTGGCTTCAAGAAGTCAAAGTCCATTATTTACAATGATTTTGCTGGTTTCTCGAGATGCACGGTTTCAACAGCTGGTCGTGGTATGTCGTGGTCGTGGTGAATCAGCAAGAAGCAAGTTTTTGATGAAGAGATATGAGAAAGATTGAGAAAGCACAAAATGAAGGATGAATGAAGTCAACCAGAACCGTGGCCCTGCTTCAAGTTGCTGGTGTTGGCCCTTCCAGTGCAGTGAAAGGAAGCTTCGAGCCAGTGCTGATCCAAATTTGACGGGAAAAAATGCGGATTTGTGGATGTTGTCCATGATGGCCAATGTCATCATAGATTATGACCACTGTAGCCAGCTTCGAGATATGGTCGGGCCTCGTGACAAATTGACCCGTAGTAATCAGTATACATATAAGTCCGTACAGAAGTCTGTGTGAAGTAGATGTTCCTTGTCAAGTGGATACAAATGGATAGGAATAGATCATTCAGGCCAAAGGTTAGCATCTACAGCTGTCTGCGAAAATCTCGAGGACTACCATCAAGCCAATCAACCTAAGACCACGGGAAGTTTATGATGTCTTCTCAGGAGACCGCTTGGCATGTGTTTGACCAATGGTCTGCGGCCGGGCGGGTGGACGCCATGCATAGCTTGGCACCAGCAGTTTTGGCAAGGTTTGGCATCAACGGGTGGAGTGTCAACAGCTGCACATGAATGATGCAGTGGTTCATCCGGGTTCACCTGTTACATGCCGTGACATACGGAAGTTGAGGTTCCAGGATTGCAAGGTGAAGTTTGATTAAGCTGGATCATATATATATATGCCTATATATCCAACTTAATCCTAGATACTCCGGATGGTTGAAACCCTCCAAATGGGAGGCATTAAACTCTGTAAATGATTGGATGTGGCCTGGAAAAGAAGACCTGTTTGTACCAACGCATTTGGCCACCAAGTGTAGAGCACGTGGCAGGCCATATTGTGAGCCAGGAAAGCTTGCTTGGTTTGGACCTCAATTTCGTATGATCCTGATCTGATTGGTCAACTGGTTGAGATGATGTTTTTGATTATTTTTGGCGGGTGAATTCTTACACTTTCTGACATTTGTTCTGACATAATAGTAAAACATTCGGTGCGATCACTTATTTCTATTTGTCTTAGAGTGTCAATCCATTTTGTTTGTAAAAGGATCGCATCTTTCCCCCCATCATCTCAGCGCCTTGATTCCTCACTTCTGTAAGTTTAGTTGCTCCGAATTTCATGGCGTCCATCTTGCTAGGTTGGCTACCACGTGCTTGCTGCAACTTGGAGCAACGTCATGCTCTTTTTGGGTAAGGTTTTGGGTGTTCATAAGATTCAGCAGATTTTGTTGGTGCCATTGTCGGCACGAGATTGGCACCACAACATGTAACATGATATCAACTCAACCTTCGTTCTATCTCATTATTGAGGTGGTGATAAGGGGCACCTATTATGTAACGAATTACATTTGCTTGCCTGCTAGGCTCTTGAGAGCTGCTGATGAGGAACAAGCCTTGGAATGTGCAGGGTCATTGGACGAGGATTTGCTTGGCAAGATGACAGCCACTTGCCAATGGTTTGGAGAGGAAAGGTCAAGGCAGACCGAAGAAAGCCATCGCCCAAAACAAAACGCTACCCCGGTTTCCGGGCCGTTAGCTTATTCATGTTTTTCCCAAGAAAGCCCAAAAAAACAAAGGGGAGTGAATGGACGTTTTGGCCTCCAACAATCTGACATAGACAGCAATGCAAAACCCCGTCTGCGATTAGGAACAGTTTTGGGAAATTTGCGAGGGGGCCAGGTATGTGTGGGCTGCAAAAAGCCATCACCGATGGGCCTCCATAATCTCAACAAAGCAGATGTAGGTCGCTCATGCCTAGCTGTGGTTTTCTCTGCTGCGCTCTGGTAAGCTGACATGGAAACAAAAAGGGCCAAGTTCATGGAAGTTCAAGGACAGCCTTTACTAAACTCTACTTATTTGTGGCAGCAAAACCGTCCTCATAAGCTCCTCTGCTTCCAAGATGCTGCCCCGCACTGCCAAAAAATCATCGGCCAATTAGAATTTTGGGCGAAGCAATGGAGACCGACGAGAGAGCAGACACACTCAGAAACTCAGAGTTGACAGGTTGAGCAATTGTACAGCTGTCCTTGCGACCCTCCACACTGTCAACACTAACAAGAGCGTTGCTTTCAACTTAAGGTCAATAGATTTATTAGGAATTTAACAAGACCTTTCTGTGCGAAATTTGGCTTCACAGCGATGCTGTGCATTCAGCTGAGGTCTTGAGCCTGAAACATGAAACACGACTTCACATGGTTTTACGAAGCCCTTGGCCTGCCTTTCGAATGCTGGACCTGCTGGCCAGGCTGATTCCAGAGACCCTCCGATGAGTTTTGGGATTGGCAGTGCACCAAGAAAACAGGAGTTTTCACTTCTGAGGGATTGGTTTGAAATGACTTTAACTTTGAGTCATGGTTGTTGCGTTGGGGAAGCTATTGTGCAGCATATATAGGAAATGTACATCGCTCCATTCACAATCCCGAAACATCGTGTTCAGGTGCGGATTCCAATTCAAAATATATGCATTACAGATCACATCTCTTCATCTTTTCTTATTATATTTGTTGGCTTTCTTTCAGAACCTGGTTTCAGCTACTGTATCTATTCTTCCAGTTGCTGAGACTTGGGTGTTGATCATTTGCACCTGAGTGAGGGTTCGAGTATAAATATAGTACTGTTGAGTTTCTTCTTCAGTGCAGTAAAGAATTATATATAGATCATGAGGCTCATCATTCAAGAATGTGGCAAGCTTTTTACCGCCTTTTAAGATATCCCAAGATTGTCGGTATCTACGGGAACTTAGCCATCGCCAACATATAATCCATTCCGAAAACATTGAAGCCGTGTCATGTGTTGGTTGACTTTGAGGAACAGCAGCACTCGACACTTGGACTCAATTGAAGCAAGGAGGGATTTGATGAGCAAACAACTCAAAGTTGTATTTCTATCATATATTTGGGTGTTACGATCAAGGTTTAAAAGCCATTGGCTTTGGCAGCCGGCATGTTTTTGTTTTCGATTTTGCAAGGCTTACAAGCATCTACTAACGATGTGAAACGATGCTTGTTCACCAGATGTTTCCCAGAACAAGTTTTGCAGGGCAAATTTGGAGTGTCCTGAAGTAGTACCGGTATAACTATAACAAGAATATGTTTGTTATATATGCATGTTTTTGGGACATTTACATATATATATATATAATATGTCTCGGAAACAGTATATATTTACATATATTTACATGTTAATATCTGAAGAACAGCTGAAAACCCGTGGGGTATGTCACTATATCATGCTTACACTTGACTCCTAAGATAATTCTTTGGAGAATCTTGAAGCACAGAAGCACTGTTGAACTGACAACACTGATGTAAGGCCTTGGTGCTTGCAAGAAGAACACCATGTGGAACAGTGCCGTGGCCATTTTTTGGGGACTGGGGATGGGATGGCTCCGGGATGCTGAGAACAGAAGCATTGTATAGCATTGCAGTTTTTAGTCGTTCAGATGAGTGCCCTCATTTGCCATTCAGGTGATCCGGATGTCTTTGACTGGCCACAGTTTAAGTCCATGTTGGCAGATGCAGCCCGAAACTTAGGTTGCTTATTGATTTAGCTGCAAAACAATGATTTGTTAATCAGCCAAACTGCGACAACTCATCAAATAGATAAAACACTTCATCCTTGACATCACGGCCTGGCACAGGCGACCCAACTTGTGTCAGATGAGTCGGTTTTTCAGCTCAGGCAGGGTCACTAGGAGATTTGAGTGGGAGAAAGTTTTGCACGTGTTGTTCGTGAGCTTCATGTGTAATGTTTCACAACCATTGCAGCAACAAAGTTAAAAGATGTCTTAGATGTGATACTTCAATGACCTGCACGCAGAAGATTGGATCCAATTGGGTCTCAGAACATTCATACCTATCCTTTGGCATCACCTGCAAAGGCCAGAAGATGGGCCGCTCTCACGACAGTACATTGCTCGATGGCAGCGAATTCATGCCTTACCTGACATGAAGGACCCGAATTTTGTGAGAAGATGTATGAAGATCTGCAAAGCAGCATGTTTTTCAGAATGGTGGTTTGGTTTGTGAATTCTTCTTGTTTGGCGAAATCCATTTTCTGACTTCAAAATGTTCAAATTAGTCTTATCATGTTTTGTTGGCAATGGTTGGTGTGTCTATGCTATGGCTTCACAATCTTGACTTTCAGGAGCTGGTCTACGTCTCACATGATGTCTTTGACGCCTACCGAAAGAGCCACTACAAAGCTGGTTGCCATTTGGGTGTGATTTCCAGTTACATCCTTCAGATTCTGGTTGTTCACCTCCGTGACATTGAGGGAAGATTACAAAAGATGGTGTCCATCGTGGCCAATTTGGTGAATGTTTATGGACCTGTTCAACAAGCGGCAAAGACGGACTGGGCTGTGTTTCGTTTAATGCATTGGGCCAGTCTACTTCAACGTGCTCATCCACAAGATATGTGGGATAGCTCGCATGCTAATGAACTCACCGCAGCGAAGGATGCTGCATTCACCTTGGTGGCTGACGTGGGGAAAGCTGTCAAGAATGAAGTGCAGATCCCGATGAAACGTGCTGTTTCGGAATCACAGATTCCCATCATTTTTGTGACATCAGCTTGGGGATGGATGTCTGAACAATTGCATAGAGTGTTGAGGCGCTGGCGGGTGGTGTCATCTTCAACACCCCTACTAGTCCTTTGCCGTGACCGCAGGGCCCAAGAGGCTTGCGCAGCGTTGTCAGATCTCGAAAATCATCGTGGTGCAGTGCGGTGTTTGGAAGCACCACGACGCTTGGGCGTTGAGGCAATTGTGGCGAAATATTTGGTGTCTTTGGCAGCAATGTCAGGAAGGGTGGGGGAATTGGGATGAATTGGGATTTTTTGCTGGCCTATGTCTGTTGACATGTGAGCTGCCTTGTTTCTTGTTACTTTGTTGAGAGCGAGAAAGGCTGAAAGGCTCCACGGACCGATCCAATTTGCCAACAGAATTGGTGCCTCCCTCCCCGTTCGCAAAGCCCAAGGTGATGGCCGCTGTGGTGAACATGTCATCTCATGCGGTATGGCTGGACCTTGATGTATTGGTTCTTTCTGATCCAGTGCCTTTTGTGAATGGCCAACTGACTGCTGCAAAGGGATCGCAATTGATCTTCGCAAGGCATCAGCTAAGTCAGTCTGTCAGCCCATGTCTGATCATTGCCCGTGCATCCATATCGACTCCGGTCCTCATGGGATATGCAGGTTGGCTTCGAGAGAATCCATACCTTTTGGATCATCAGGGTTGGGATCAATACTTGAGCAACAACAACGGCGACTATGCAGGACTTTTTGACTACAAAGGACGTAACACCACCACACATGATCCGGATGGCCCAGGGCACACCTTTCTGGCTGCTGCAGGCTTGGCACCAGTTGGCACCCAGTGGAGCGTTTTGACTGAAGGATTTGGAAGCGGAGATGGATGGCAAGGGGATCCAGAAGCCAAAGACTTGGTATTCTTCCACTTCTGGGGAGCTACTCAAAGTCAGAAGGATCAGGGGTTGGGAAGGGTTGGCTTCTGCATTGTCTTCGCAACTAATTTTGTAGTTTCCCAGCTTGTGAGCGGTTTTTGCATGACACCTCCTAAAACGTTTTTCATTTTTTCAATGTTTCTCACGCGCCTCCACTCATCCATTTCTAGAACTGACACCCAAGCAGGACATGTTTGAGATCTTCTATCCCAAGAATCGTGCTCGATCCAGCCTCAGTCCCACGGCGATGAAGACCCTTCTTCAGTACCGACGTCAGCCAGCTTCTGGTCCCAAGATTTCAGCTTTGCTGCAGGGAGGAAATCTCCATCTCATTGCTATCAGCTATGCCCATGGTTGCTGTACAAAATCCTTAAAACGAAATCGTGAACAAGCCTTGAAGGTAGGTGTAGATGAAGCACGATCCTATGGGAAAGAACATTTGGGCCCAGAATGGCAAGCTGCCAATTCCAAAGTGCTTTCGCAGAAGAGAGGTGGAGGCCTGGAAACAATGGAAACATTCTTTTATTACGTCATAGCCCTGATTTCAGATGCTGTCAGTTCTTGCCAGTGCAACTGGGTAGCAGTAGCCGCAACACAAAGGAGCCTAAGGAGAAGGAGCAGTAGTAGTAGGAGTAGCAGTAGCAGTAGCAGTAGGGGTACTAGTAGCGGTGGTAGTGGTAGTGGTAGTGGTACTGGTGGTGGTACTGGTGGTGGTAGTTGCTGTTGCTTTTGCTGTTTATGTTGCTGTTGTTGTTGTGGTTGTTGTTGCTGCAAAATGAAGTGGTGGTGGTTGCGGCGCAGGGAGAAGGATATTAGATTTGGTCATCACAATCGCAAGCTTTCCTTTGTTTTCTCAAAGCAGACCATTGGATTGGCAACTCGTAGTTCGTTTCTCGCCGGGCCTCAATCCGGAGAGGGGATGCTAAATTAATAATATAATTTCTCTCTATATTTACGGTCTACAACCCTGCAAGGCTGGTGGTTGTGGAAACCTTATGTGGTGCTGCAAACCCTGAAGGACGATTTTTGACATGTGTCCAGGGATGTGGGTCATGTGGGTAATCTCATCTCTACCTTCTACTTTAACCATCCTTGACCTAATTTGATCCCTCTTAAGTTATTAAAGGGTAAAAACCGTGCCAATAGGCAAGGAATTAGCTGTACACTGTATTTATTGACATAATTGCTATGTTCTTTCATTCGTTCATTCATTCCTTCATTCAGTCATTCATTCCTTCATTCAGTCATTCATTCATTCATTCATTCAGTAGGTCAGTCAGTCAGTCAGTCAGATCAATAGAATATATTATGATATGCAGAAGGTGAGCTTGTACATTTGCACATGTTTTCCTGTGCCGCTGAACTTCCAGGATCCAGCATTGCCATGGGACACAGGAGTGGTCCTGTGGGTGGATGCAGGCAACTACTTGACAACTGGCAGCATCATGAGAACAAGCCGTTAAGCCGTTGTCAATGAGAGCGTTGAGACAGTGATATTCAATGATTTGGGGTTGTCATTCAACCAAGTGGTATTGCACTACCAGAGTATGTGTCGTGTGATATGTCTCTATCATGTTTTTTTGGGGCAAATTACTGTATATTTATCGACATCACATAGCAACCATGGTCGCAGTAACAAACAATCCAACAACAGCTCTGAGGCATGCAGATCCCAGACCCATCTTGCATGAGGCTTTAGAGGTGGCTTGTAGTGATGGGTAGGGATCGATGTGCTCCACAAAGGAAAGGATCCGTTTCCAGTATTTGTTCCGATGGCCAAGGCACTTCAAGATCCATTTGTTTTCAGATTGTTTGAGTTGAGGAATGTTCATGAGAGCATATTGAAGCTTAGGGCAATGGTTGGGGTTTGGGTGATCTTCAACTGGGAAGACGGCAGCAGGAGTCTGACATCATGGCACTGAGATTGAAGCAATGCTTGGAATCTGATTGGACCAGCAAGTTGACCCTGCAAAAGATGTGTCTTGGAATAAAACACTCACGGCCAATCCGAACATTGGCAAAATGGCTGGTCCATAGAAAATTTGGCATGGGTTTTTCCCATGTTCTTTTTGTTTGCAAAGGGACGTACGACGTACCAGGCATCTAGGTTCTTGGGGGACATGGGGGAACTGGATTCATCTACCTGCCCGATCGAGGAACATGTCCTCGAGGTGGCTTGGGAAGGGTGGAAACGTTGGAAACTCATCAGAACAGTTGTCTTTGCGCAAAAGGATTTGTTGGATCAGATCAAGCGTATAAAGTTCAACCGTGGGATTTCAAGATATTTCAATCCTTAAAATTGACAACAGTTCTTCATTCAACTAGTGCCAGGTGGGTTTTTCGTGGAGGCCTTGAGTGTTGTTGTTGTGACAATGTCAGATATGCTCTCCTTGACCGACCTCAATTGGGAGCCTATTTCCTGGCCTTCCGAAAGACTCAGGCCTTGGGGAAAGTCTGGGAAAGTCATGATTTGTAGCTGTTGACTCAGTTGACTTGTCAAAAGTTTGTCCTTATATTTATGAGGTTTTCCGAGCCACTGATAGATCGAGTGACAGCGAGTAGTCACATCTATTCGATTTTCAGATATTTTCGGGACATACGGATGTGTCAAAAATGCACGACGACTCCAATCTGGACTGCCTTTCATCCAAGGCAGTCATGGCCTTTGTGGAGGAATGGCTCCGCTTATCAGAGGAAGCTGCCAGACAAACCACCTAACACATCCTAACACCCCATTCATCAAACACACTGCACTTATGGAAGTTATGGCCATGAATACATTGCAGGATCCTGAAACCTTGCTGGGCCTTGCTGCAACCAAGCCTGCTCAAGGTGGACACCTTGAGCTTTGAGATGGGTTGAAACGCAATGAAAGAGCATGACACCACAATACTGTTGCGGGGTGCTGGGACCCAGAAGATCATGCAATCTGTGAATGCATATGATGTTTTTTGAAACTAGCATTACTCTTGAAGGTATCCTTCAGCATCCTTCAGTTGCATGAGGTCGTAGTCAGATATTAAGTAAGATTATATAGTCAATTCACACCCCCTGTAGACCAGCGAATTTTGGCGCAGATGACCTCAAACAACAAGTTTACAACACCTTAGCAGCAGCACCTCACGGTGGATCGGCAGTCCTGAGTTTCCCAAAACTCACAATTGCAGGTGGCGACCTAAGTGAAGAGGAGGTGGGGTTAATTGACCTTCCAAGTTTCAAATGCCATGAAAGCTACGAATTCTCTCCGATTCCTGGTAGGGGGTTTGAAACTCCACACAACGCTCTTTTCAGATGAGACAGTTTACAGAAAGTCGCAATCCATGCGCAGGACATCCCGACCTTCATGACCCACCAAGCAGACCAAAGCATTTTCTCATTACTTTTCAAAAGTGTCTTGGCAGCATAGCTTTGGAGCCTGGAATTTGGGCAGGTTCAGGAGTGCCAAGAACGGATGTCATCATGGATGCCAACATATATTCTTCCTCTCCAAGGATATGGCTATCAAGCAACTCCACTTGAAGTGGGCCACAGGCTAGGAAATCATGACGGAAACAGTTGTCATTGTGCATTGGTTGCTTGATTCGTGCAACTTGTATGAAACACATTTCCCTGCAGGGTGGTGACACTTGAACGTTGGCGCGAGTGAATCTGTGCTTGCACGTTTCCTATGGTATCTTGCATTCTGCTAAGACTAAGAGTCACAGCTATCAACTGGAATGGCATGTTCATGAGAAAGGTAAGAAATGGTGAGCAAGAGCAACAGGCAGACAATGTGATTCTTGCAGCTTTCCCTACTGTACAGTTGGAATGCTGAGCTGGGAAAACCGTTTGGCGGACAAGATGGGCCATGCTGCTGTGACCTTTGACAAAAAGCATAAAAAGCGACCTCATTTCCGACCTCGCTTGCATGTTGTTTGAGTGATTTACACTCCTTAGATCTCCTTTGATAAATTTGATATTTTTCTGGTTGGTGAATTTAAAAGTGGTATTGGCCAGTTGTCATTTCCTGAAGGTTCCGAGAAGTTGCTCAACATAACATGTTTTTTAGATGTTTGTCAAGGTGGTGACGTGGTGTTCTGCATGGCTGTCAGGTTGAAGCCCCTGTTGCCTGCAAAAGGGCAGATTTCGCCAAGGCAGAGCAAGCAAGGCAAAGGATCGAGCCATGGGTCGAGCCGACTGTTGTAGATTCGACATGAAGGAAAACTTCAATGAAGTCCCTGTTGCTGTAATGCTGTAATCAAGCATATTGCTGCCAAATTGCTGAAGGCTTGCAATCAGGAACGCAGGCACTTCCCCGGAAGAGGCCGGGGTTGACATGGAACATATTAAATATCGGTATCGAATTCCACGCATGGCCCTCATGAAGCATTGCATGGCCAAAACGAAGGAGAATGGCTCGCCAATTGACTAGACAATCATCATTCCAAATTTCAAGGCAAATCTCGTCCAGCTTGAGGTTGGAAAAGCTGCGAGTGGATTCGGTGAGGATGGAGCCAGTGCAGCAGTGTCGGGCATCCCGTCACCAGCGTAGATGGTAAGATCAGATGTGTGGAGATTTTTCAAAGCGCTCCTGACTGTACTGACTCGATATGGACATCGGCCAAAAATCTGAAGCATTACGGAGAGGACATCAGTCACGTAGGAGCCAACACTGTAGCAGAGACCAGGAAAAGCAGAGAGAGAGAGAGAGAGAAAGGGCGATTCATGAGATTTTTCAGTCCTTGGATGGCAAGAGAAGATGTGCTGTGCAGCAGATGTGTGCCGACAAGACGAATCCATCGTTTGGTTACATGTTCAAGTCCAAAGCATTGTGACAATCTACCACGGAAACTCCATCTCGAATGTCTCGAAAATGCCGGCCCAGAGGCACCATATACAGGACTTGACCGAACACGAGGTGCTGTCAGCATGCGTTTTCGGGCCAAGTTTCAATGTCATATTAAAATATCAAATATTGTACTCGTAGTTCGTATTTATTTGTCTCACGATTCGGGCGGTTTCAGGGAGTTTGGCATCGGGATTGTACAGTAATGTACAGTAGTAACCTTTGGAAATTCTTGGCACTCCTAGGTCCTAAGATTCATCAGCACCCAGGGATGTTTCATGGTAGAACCTCTGCCGGTTGAGAATGTCTTGGATTTGGCTGTACTTCACAGCTTTGTGACACTTCGATCCATGTCAATGCAGTCAGGAATGCCCTCTTTCCCGTGACATTGAAATAGACTTTGGAACAGGAACATGGTACCTGACAATGTGATGTAACATGTTTACACATTTCTACCACAAGACTTCAGGGTTGATGGTGCTTGTATGACCACATGAAAGATAGTCATCCAGCGATCTTGTCCTCTGGAGCTCTTTCGGGATGCTGTGGATCAACATGATCATCAAATGCGATGTGTACAGCTGCAAGCATTATGTGCATACCCTGGAAGCCCAGGGTCAGACAAAGACTGGTCTTTAGGATGATCCGTGTAAAGGATTCCCTACTACAAAGGGGCAAAGTTTGGCCTTTGGACTTCGTAGGCATATGGAACCGTCATCATTCCAATGCACAAAAGCAGTATCAGTATAAGCCTTGTGGCTATAGCACGTTTCCTTTTCCAGTCTAGGTGGTGCTTCCAAACATCCTTGTATTTTCATCCCATCTTCCGGGATGAGCATCCAACTTGACCAATAGATGTTTATTGTAACGATTTTTGCATATGTTTACTAACTACAATATATAAATAAATTGATTCTGTGACTTATGTAAGTCTAATGTAAAATTGATTCATATATTTTTCAAGGTGGGGCGAAACTACCTTTCGCAATCTGTTTGATATCCTCCAGCCTCCAGGCACCTCTGGAAACGATCAGTGAAGCCTGGCGTGCGGCCATAGCAGCTGGTGTGTGGCTGGGCGTGCACGGGGAAGGTCCAGTGATGTCGAGGGCTCAAGGTAAATTGTTTGAAGTGCAAAACGAGAAGACCCCAATGCATATGCTTGGACATGGGTGGTATGAACTTTATGCTTGGATTCGTCCGGGGAATGGCACTAAAACTGTCAGACAATGCTGCATCCTCCCTACCTGAAAATTTCGAAGATGCCAACTTAGGAGACCAGAACCATCCTAGCTGGTTTCTAAAGATATTGACTAGAGGGGCACTGCTTTGCTACGCTTTGATGTCGCCTGTTTGATCCCAAGTGGTGGAAGGCAGGGCAGGCCAATGCAAAAGTATATTCATATTCTTCCAGTGGTGAAAGCGTGGCCACTTCGGATAAATGGGTTTCGAATAGGAAAGCCTTGTTGTTGCAAGCAGGGCGTCCAACAAACACTGTTGCATGCTTTTGCAATTCTCCTTCCTGGTTGTAAGCTTTTGAAAGGTCAATCCACCATACCTTCGCAAACACTTCTTTTTTAATCAGAACGAGAACTCCTTCCGCAGTTGGATATTAGACATAGAATCCCAAATCCGGCCCTGTGACATTGCTAGGCTAGGAAATGGATGGTGGTGGTTTCGTTTTGTGATTTTCACCCCTATAGATACATGGAAAAATATGGAATATGTTCAATTTACAAACGCGTGCTCCCCCCCAAAAAAAAGTTGGGTCATGTTGGGAGAGCCGGAATTTGGCCTTTCTAGGAAAGCCGAACTGAGCTGTCATGTATCTTAATTATCACAGAGGGGTCCTGTTTTAGAAGACAAGGCCATACTGAGGGGCTATTTTCTCATTCTGATCTCTTTCTGGTACAGCCAAATCTTTGGCAAAACCAAAACTATCCAAAACTGTATAAATTTTATTTTAATTATATTTAATATTGATATTCTATGTATGTCATGCCCGGATGTGCTGGGCGGGCGGCTTGTGTTTTGTATATTCCCTGTGAGGTCTTTAGCATATCTTATTATATAGTAATTTTGACATTATCATGCGGTATCGTCAATTTGTATATAAATATATGCATATCTTCTTGCTTTATTTGACAGGGGTTGAAGGGGTGGGTCCCTTAGTGGTTTGTGAAGGTCCAGCAAAACTGCGATGAAAGAAGTAAGCCAGAGTGTACTCGTGGAAGTGCCCTCCTCAGCCAAATTTGTGGTCCGCTGTCGATTGGAGCAGTTGTACGGATGCACCTCATCAATTACGTTCATGAAGGCAATAATTCTGTACATATTTTTATATATACGACATGTATGTATTGCATTTCACATATACATTTTTTCTCACAGGCACACATATATATTTATAATATAATAAAAATATTACATAGGATGTTGATGGGATAATTGGAGTGTTCGGGAGACAAATAAGCCATCCAAAACATTGCCGTTCCTTGACATCCTTTGGTGATACATCAAATATAGACAATAGTGACTTGTGCCCTGGCATAAGAACCTCTCTTGGCGGTACAGGAATGAAGGTGAGTTGTTGCAATGTTGTTGTATTTTTGTTGTTTCTTTGGTTTTCCTCAACTTCAGGCAGCGGGCTCAAGAAAAACGTCCTGTGAATTCACTACCATTTGTCACCACCCTTTGAGGTCACGATGAGATGCATAGCTGAAGGACCGCAACGGTTTGATCGGTTCAGTTTGTGCCTTTGAGATCATGCTGCCATGTCGGTACAAAGGGGTAAAGATATAAGGATGTTTAGGAGCAGGGACTGGCAGATTCAAGTGACGTTGCTCAAGTTTAGTTCATTGAAGGAAAACATGATTGAACGTTGTTTTCTAAATGTGTCGGAGTATATGTTTTTCTATAGGAGTAGAGACGATATAGATACTGTACGTGGTACAGTAGAGAGAGGATATAGTATGTATCGTACACCTGATGATACAAGTATCTTATTGACTCTCTTTTCCACTGATTTGAGTTTACCTCACTCTGTTTGAGGAAAAACGACTAGCCCCAAGCAGGATTTTTAAATTGTTGTGGAGGCAGAACGTCCATCACCCCTAAGTGGAGTGATACGTGTTTAGTGAATGACATGATAATTTATCATGCAGGCTTGCGTTTGTAAAGTTCGAGCCTACCCACTTGCCCCCTTTCATCACATAAGTCTGCGCAGTGCTCTAGCTTTTCAGACTGTATGAATACCTTAGATCACCACAGTGGAACTGTTGGCCCGTAAGTTTCCACCACTTAATTTGAGGTACTATCCCTTCATAGTACAACCTGTGGAAAATGTTCCGCTGGGTGTGTCAAATGCGTACGTGTTCGGAATGAAACATCTTGACTTCGTGGACCTGGAATGACGTTGGGCGAACTCACTGAAAACGTGAGGCATGCGTCCCGCAGAAATAGGTGTGGAGCCTTCTTTTGTCAAATCAATGGGGCATGGGTGGCTAGGGCTTGTACAACTTGACCAACTGGGGTTGCATGATTTTCATGGCCATGGTTTGCATTCGGTAAACACATCAAAAAATCACAAAGGGGGCTTAGACTGGCGTAGAGATGAAATGAGACGAAACGAGCTGAAGACTTGCAGTACTCCGCCGCATCATTTCCTCTCCGAACTAGACTCTAGACCGCAAGTGGTTCATGTACTGCATTGTCATGATGCTGATCCCCTATAAGGCCGCCTCGTCATGCGCACGGCACGTGAAATCCCTCATATGACAGACGAGCTTCGGGTGGGAAACCCCAATGGTTTCCTTGAAAATGCAACAGGTCCTGGCAAAATACGTTGGCAGTCGGCCATTTCAATTGGGTTTGCTTGGCTTGTTTGCTATTTGGCTCCAGTTGGTCATTTGGAAAGTCAAGCTACATTCCGACTTTTTTGTTGCTCATACTGACATTTAGGCTAGTCGATGGCACAAAGGTATTATGTCCAAGGTGATCGACCGCGAACTTGGACCCATTCCTTGTCAGCCCGACCCAGGTGAACGCTTCCAAAGCTGCCATCAATGAGGCATTGGGCCGGTCCGATTTCATTAAATCACCACGAACCGCAGGGTGTTGTCTTTAGAAGACATGGTGGATTTATGAGAACTAGATAGAACTACTGTTGATGGCTGAAATCCTGCACCGCCTGCCATGTATTGCATTGTAGCACCTTTGATGCTTCCCCCTGCAACCCCCATAATTTCAATGTTGGGATGACATCGAGGGTGGTGCAGGATTTCAGCCATTCATGACTGCGTCTGTTTCCTGCATTTGAATACCTCCAATGTTAAGATTCAAGGGGTGGAGGGAAATCCCATCTAATCAAAAGTGGTGCAGGATTTCAGCCATCAACCGAATGAACTCAACTTGTTTTGTTGCTTTTTGCTCGCAGACAAGTGACAAGTACTCTTCATGAGGTACGAGACAAAACCAACACCTTCAAGTCATACAAAAGGCCCACATGACAAGCCATTGTCCTCAACTACATAAAGACATATAGGCAGTTTCCTCTCCGCTGCCGACCATGCCTAAAAATGGCTGGACCAAGATGTCCCAACAAGAGATTGCCGTGGCCCGGACCTGCTATGAACGTGGCCAGAAGCCATCAGAGATAGCGGCCACGCTTGGCCGGGACAAGATAGAATATACGTTGCTTCAATTTTCCTGTGTTTTTCCAGTTGCATATTCTTGTGTGCAGTTTCCTGCAGTTGCATTCCAGTTGCATTCCAGTTGCAAATTCCAGTTGCAAATTCTATTTCCATTGGGGGAAGCATTCGCAAGCTCGTCAATCATTGAAACCTGACATCTAATTAGGATCTGTTTGCTTAGTTTTTGCGCCTGCGAATGCTTCCCCCAATGTAAATAGAATTTGCAACTGGAATTTGCAACTGGAATGCAACTGGAATGCAACTGCAGGAAACTGCACACAAGAATATGCAACTGGAAAAACACAGGAAAATTGACGCAACGTATATTCTATCTTCAGGCAATTCTGCGCCGAGCTCCTCTCACAGGGCTTTGGGAAGCAAAGCTCCTGTCACCAGTGAGGCTGTGGCGCACATGAAGTCTCGCATCATCCAGTTCGATGCTTTGACTGCAATTACCAGTCCATTATTGAGACGGATTCCACACTGCGCAAGCACTTGGTGCGCATTTGTCGTGCGAAGGTCCATGGCCTATGCCAGTCGTGTGGTGTTGCAGTCAGAGCACATCCCCATCGATGATGCGGACTTGTAACATATTTTATGCCAATGACAATGCATGGCAATGTTCCTTCGAAAAATGTCCAGCCTGACCACCA
>DF240463.1:97951-119271 GCA_000507305.1 Breviolum minutum Mf 1.05b.01 | reverse complement strand
CTATGATGGTTAGTACGGCTCTGAGATTCATGAAATACACAGTGATTGAAATGTACATGCGACAGGGCCTACATATTGGGGGCCATTTATTACCCTACCTTTGGGCACTGTGCCATTGTGCTATTTATTTAATTTAGGGCCTAGGTAGTTTGCTTCATTTCCAGGGCAGTCCCGTGGGGAGCGGCTACAACAGAAAGTAAACGCAGCAGTTTTCCGAATGTCTATAGTTCGGTGCCCTGCCCAAACGGAACAGTGGGTAAATAGTCTAGAGTATTCATTTTTATGAAGGGATCCTTAATGAACCCTCACTATCCAGTGTGAAACGATGTTTAGACAGGACCCAAATGTATAGTTTCTATAGTTGGTGCTTCTAAAACTTACCAATCATGGTGTTTACAGACCCTGATTGTTTCAATGTGTGTTGAAGGGAATACCCCGTAAGTCCATAGGTTGTGTACTTCCCCCAGTGCCATCACCAACTGAATCATTGGAAACTTTTAAACAACTGCTGGATTGAGTTAAATTGCAGGAACGCCTTTCTACTGGTACCAATCAAAAACACAAATTATTATAATTTTTTTTAATATGTATGAAATAGCCTACCGACCTCACCCTTCAATCATCCTTCACCCAAAAACCGATTCTAAATTTGCCTCGATTCCAAAAAAACCCGTCAGTGACAGACCGTGTCAGGTCATATCGCTGTGGAACTGAGTATGGCACGTTTATACTTGGAAAGTCAACAACCACAAGAGGCGCCATTTCTTGCAAAAATCCTTGCCCGGAAAAGGTGGTGATTTTTTTCCCCAAAAAAATGACTGGAAAGCGTTGTCCAGTGGAAACTCAATCCAACAAGGAAAGTAACAGGGGTCTTCCAACCATCACTTTTCAAGATGGTTTATTTATGTTTATTTGAGTTCTTGGAGGGTGTACGGTGTACGTGTAAGTGGTTTGGTGTGATCTTTGCCATTTGTAATTGGAATAGATTCAACTTCTGGATTGCATGATATTTCTTTGCAATGAACAATATTGCTCGATCATCCGTTAAAAACAAACATGTTTTTGCCATGACTATGATGCAAAAGGAACCGAATTGAGCAGTGAGAAAAGCCCAGGTGTTTAAGGTATATAGGGGATTGTACTACACAGCTATTTGGGGATTACAATACACCATTATAAGGATCCTGATTTAACAACCCGTACAACGGAAAGTAAGGTCATATTTTTTCGTGGCTCAATTGACCAACCAACCCTACCCCTCAATGGTTGAGAATCCAGCCATTTCTAGGGATCATTCAACCTACCCAAATGACCTCTGAAAAATGCAGACCTTGAGGGTTCCAGCCACCTCCACCAATCCACCATTCGGATTCGGCTGCAGGCCATCCGCATCGCGGAAGAGGTCGGATGGTTATCGGTTATGGACCTGGTCTGCTGGAAGGGGAAAGGAAAACACCCGGAAGATATGATGTGATTTTCCAATTGGATAGTGTGGAATTGATACTGATAGTAGCAACATTGGTGCCCAGTGATGTTGTCGCAGGAAGCTAAGCATCAAAATAGAGAGATCACACGATCAAAAGGTAGCTGAGGAAGGGAAATCTCCTTATTTCAGGGGAAATTCTGGTTGGCGAACTATTCTGATTTGGCCGCGGCCTGGTTAAATGATAATCCATCCGACTGTTTATATATTATCGTCTATAGGCATCCAAATGCAGTACCAGCTGAGACAGTATTTGGACCACCCTACCTAAGACACTGAATGACTGGATGTCTAGGATAGTGCCTAAGGTCCTTAATTTTCATCTTAAAGTGCATCTTCACTTTTTCACTGACAGCACGCGGTTGAGCCTGAAGTCCTTTCAGAACCTGGAGCAGTTTAGAGTTACCCGTGGGTTTAGGAAGACAGCATCTCCCAAAAAAGATGCCCCTTTCACAAACATCTACCCCCGCCTGAAAAGCTTGCAGTTCGCCTTTTAAAAATGATGGCTTGGAAGACGATCCTTTCCCTTTGAATTGAAATACTTAAGTAATTGGTCCTTTTTTATCTGACATCTGTGACTTTAGTGGAAAACGAAGGTTTAGCTTGGGATTCCCTAGTAGAAATGTAATGTAGTAATCCTGGTGGTGTTTTTCCTGGGGGGAGAGATTGAAATGATAGCTGAGTGTATTTTTTGAGAAGATGACTCCAGATGCCAGGCCTTGGTTTTGATTCAAGACATGGGTGCCTGGCCGTCGAAGTTTGCTGGGTTTTGTGGGTTTCGTATTAAGTTTTTCATCAAACATCAGCTGTAAAACGTGGGGAGATCTTACGGGGGGGGTTAAACCCAATTTTGAGACACAGCATGAATCATATGCAACATGTATAGCAATACTGGTTGGTGGTTTCAAATATTTTTTATTTTTTATCCCTACCTGGGAAATGATCCAATTTGCAAAGTAATATTTTTCAAAAAAGGTTAAAACCACCAACTAGTAGCAAAATCTCTCATAAGAATGTTCTCCCCAGGCTCAATTCTCAACTTGGCTAAGCGCAACGACATGCTTTCACACACACAGAATGACGGAAATGTAAAGGGACCATAGGGACAGCTGCGGATATCATTCCCACCAAGTGTTTTGCTTCGAACTTGGGAAATTATCGTGGCAAAAGGTGCTTTCTGTTACTCATTCAGAGAGAGGAGATTGGCAAACTTTGACAACCTCACCATGTCAATAGCTGTTTCTGGTTAGATACCTTAATAGGTGGTAGGTGATATATAATCGCCCAATTGGCAGTATATACCACTTATATACCACTTATATATTGCCTTTTGGGGGGTTATATGCTACCTACCACCTTTTACGGGAACCAAAACCAACCATTGACCATGATCCGGCTGCAAAAATTTGTTACCAATTCAAGTTGAGAACTATTGAATGTTACTTGGAGGATATTTGCTGACTCCGTTTTAGTGCTGCTGAATCCTGTTTGAGATGATTGAACTCCCTACAAAGTGCTGGATGTACTAAACTTCTATAACCAGCAAATTTGATGCAACATAGGTCTATTTCGGTGAAGAACTACCAGGGTTTCTGGGGCCCCCCAGCCTTTCACCCTCTCCATAGCGGCCAGTCCAATCCGGCAGAATCACATAAGCATTGACCACACCACGGGGAATTTGATGCTGCCTCAGTTATAGTTATATGGGCGAGAAAAAAAAGCACCATGAAATAAGGACCGCCATTTTTATAAGCATTCCCTATGTGAAACAATGGAATGTCATAAGGGTTTTTTCAAATGTTGCTCACATGGATCTATCGTTGAATTTTATGAAGGCGTCACAAAATTTCCTCCAAAGGGCAGTGAATCGCAAAAAAATCTCCCCCAGCTACACCACCTGGTGAAAGGATCGATAGCGATCGTGGTTTTTTCGTAAGGGGCCATGATACACCAAGACTAATGGGAATGGCGATCGCCATTGATTCTTTCCAGGTGGTATAGATAATAGATACACCCCCTGAAACTAGCAGGGAGTTGAAACCCCTCAAAATTAATGGTTGGAAGATGATCCTGTCCTTTCCTTTTGGTGCCCTACTTTTCAGGAACAAAAACTCGTAGCTTCAGGGAGGGTAAATGACTGGTGTATTTGAGGGGAACTCCCGGTGGGTAAAATATACAGATCAAGTTTCACATTGTCACGACATCAAGCCGGATAAACGAATCTTGGAGGTTCCAAACATTTTACAACTACCCTCCCGAAGTTTAACAGCTCGCCCATTTACCTTCCCAATAGGAAAGTAGTCTTCCAACCACCATTTTTCAGGGGCTATGTTAATCTTCGGGGGTGTAATTGGTTCATTGGGTCGTTTTACTGAAAAGCTGGTTTACCTTTTCGGTTCGAATCTCTATTTTCAAATGAATCGTAACTTAAGGGGGGATTTACCTGGAATTTCCATTCATGAATCATTCATTGGTTGAAGTTTCATTTTCGGGTGGGGGCTGAGGTGATTTCCACTCGGAGTATATAGCTTATGGCCTTCTTTGTCAAGCCATTCTGGATACGGATAGCAATGTGAGCCAAGCGCAGGTGCGCGCCAGACACTGGTCTTTTCAAACAAGACTAATATGACTCACGGGGTGTTTTTTTTTTTTCCGGGTGTGTTACCGGTTGGAGGTTTTTGAGGTGGGTGGCTTTCAAGAAACTTAACATTTTTTAGCCGGTGGTTTCAAGAAACTTGTATTTTTTAACCTGGAAATATATATTATAATTCCCATTTTGACTAATACAATATCTTTCTTAGTTTGCATTGGCTCAACCACCCACATACCACTGCTTCACCAGAGTGGTTGTCAGTGGAGTCGTAGTACCATTGGCACAACATCCTTGTACCAAATCAGTTGAGCAACGAAAAAACTCTTCAACTTTCCGTTTGATTCCTGGTTGGTTTATAGGGAATCATAGGGATCCTTATATTGGCTTATTATAATCCCTATATAACTGGGTAGTTTATCATCCCCCATACACTCTAAACAACCAGGGTTTTTGTCGTTCATTGCTCAGTTGCAGTCACTCCTGGTTGGGGGGGCGATCGGAATCCACCCAACATGAGCTTCCAAGTTGGTGTGAAACGGCTCCACTTTTTAAAGGTTGAAACTTAGCCATGCTGTTTTCAAACCCAAGGAAACCACAAAAACAAAAGCGGACTTGATTCAATTTTAACCAAACCCTTTTAAATGAACGGCTTGAACAAGTAACAAATGTATGTTTTTGTTTTTCTCATAAATGGATCTTCTTCTATTATTCTATAAGCAACAAAAAAATAAACATCATGTTCAGGTCTACTAATTAATGTGTGTGTGTGATTTTATTCCTTAGGGAGTTAGCTATTGGTGTGGAACCCATCTCAGCTGCGTCGCATCGCATCGCTGAATCACAATCGACTCTAAGGAGAAGCCGTGGAACGTTTTCGAGTTCAAGGTCCAAGGTGAAGCCGTTGGAGATACTGTTGATGGTTCAGAAATCCTGCCCCCGTTGAGATGTATAAAGCCTTGTAAATAATGGGATAAACTACCAACCTCCACTGGTTAGCCGGATTTCTGAACCATCAACGGGGGATGGGGAAGGAATTGTTACACCGCCCTACTTGGACCTTGGAGGGTCGTCATTTCTTGGTAAATATATGGTATATCATTCCTTTTACCCGCCTTAGCCTCAGCAACTTAAATTTGATGGATTTTTGTGTTTACCCTAAGGATCTTGGACCCTCCAATGAAAGGGTGAATGAACCTGTTTTTCGCAGGGGTGTTTTGGTCCTCAAAATGACGCCAGTTTTGAGGGTCCAATGATCCTTAGGGCATGTAAATTCATTAACATGTGAAACCATATTAAACCTTTGGTCTCAGGGGAGCTGTCAGTTTTGCCTAGATCACAGTTCCTAGTAGTTAGGATCGCCCCTATGTATAAATCATAAGAAAGGCCATGTGGAAGGGGAATAAGACCAGGAGTTGGGGGCTTGCGATCACCACGGTTATTTTGATCTTCCAAGTATGGTAGATATGGCCGTATAGTTCTGCTGGGTAGTTATTTCTAGGTATATAGTTTTCACCAGTAACGGGCCAATAGTCTTGTAGTATCATCATCAACAACCATCACCACCAGTTACCAGTGGGTAGTAGATATATTTTTAAAAAACCCATGTTTCTAAGATCTCACCCACATACCCCTGGAAGATACCCCAGATGTTTCACCAACAGTTTATGAAGGATTTTCTTTCTTTGTGGGGTTTGGGGAAGTCTGGGGTATCTTCAAAGGGTATGTGGGCAAAATCTTTGAGTGTTTCAATAAATGATTAGGTCTATAATATTTGGCTGGATCATTGGTCCGACCTGGACCTTCACTTCCAATTTTGCTAGCTTGGGACAGGATTTTTTAGCCCCCGAAAATGGTACATTTGTGTGAATCTGTTTTTTTCAAAGTTTACATACCCTCCAGGGAACTAACATATTCCACCTGGGAAAAAGGAACGTTATCTTCGAACATTCTTTGGGTGGGGATATATGAGTTCCCGGGAGGGTATATAAAAGTGTTTGTTTTTCTCTGACAAAAAACCTGCACATACACTCCGGTAGACTAAGATAGCAATGGAAAATGGACCCGGATTGAAGATGTATTTCCTATTGAACATGGTGATTTTTTCCAGCCAGCTTACCCATCTGGCCCCATCCTTGGCCCCCCCTTTATTTTCTCTGCAAGCAAACGCCTGGGGGATCTTTCCAGGCCTCATGCGTTGGCCTTAAATTTGTTGGCGGGTGTCTTGTCGGAGATGGGCGATCCTCAAAGTGCCAATTATGTGGTCCAAGATGCCTTGGTCATATGTCGAAAACTTCAAGATGCAGAGCTGGAGGTGAGAAGGGCGGAAGGGAAAGATTTTGATCCTGGGAGTTAGGATGGGACGGCTGGGAAAACTATAGGGTGTGGGGTTTAGAAGATTGTATAACACTCATGAAGACTACAAAGTTTTATATTAGTTGATAATACAGTTTTTACACTTCTACTTGATTTATTTACTTCTGCTTATGAGTTGGATAGAAAAGGGATATCCACCAGTTGCCAAATAGATATTAAATATTCTCATTTTGAGGAGTTTCAAAGGGGCTGCCTTCTCTTCGCATTTTGTGTGGGAAGGTGCCAGTAGATTCCATATTCCTCACCTGAATTCTTTTGATATACTCCTGTGTATGGTAGATGGCAGAATCTTGAAATTGGAGGAGTATGAAATGAAAAGCAGTGAAGATGATTATCATTCTTGTGTATGATCACCATTGCAATATATTGTGTGCATGGTTATATAGTGTGGTTATTGTTGTTACATGTTGTTACTATCTGTTATTTTTGCTTTGACCACTGTTCTTTTGATGATTGTTGTGATCACTTTGTGTGTTTTTCGGTCCAGATATATTTGGTTGACGCATGTTGAAGCACAGGTATGTTGGGATTGTTGGGTGGGACTGGTATTGGTCAACTAGAGGGAGCTGCATCTCTCCAAGATGACTCATTTCTTTTGCAAATGTCAATAATGGTGAGTTGGGTCACCCCGTTCTTTCTCTTTTGAGAAAGATTGTGATTGGAAGGATCTCAATCCAATGAACACTGAACGCATCTGAGATATTCTTTTTTGGTTGGTGTTCCTAGATTTCTTTTAGCGTCTTATTGTTACATAGGGATATCTAGGGACTGGGGGGCCCAAAAAAAGCGAGTATGTACACCTGCCTGGTAAACTTCTGACCGGTGGAACAACTAAACATGATTGTTTTTTCGCCAGTGTTCCTTCAAAAACACAACACAAAAAACACAAATACTCAACCAGCTCCAGCTTCATTCTACACATGTCAAATAGTTTTACCAGGCATCATGTCATCAACTGGCAGGGAAGGTTACTGTACAATTTACTCCCGCAAAAATTTGCAGTTCCCCCGTGAAAACTGAGGGGACTGGCATGCCGGATCCTTTGCTTTTGATACATGGGCCCCTTTTTTCACGGGTCCTTCCTGTCGATTTTTTGGGGCTTGAGAAAATTCTCCTAACAAGCGGTTCCAAACCATCACCCCACCCGGACTTCCATCCGGCAGTTTCCAGTCATAGCTGTCTCATCTCCTGGGTCGGCAGGCGCAGATCTTGTTGCGACTCTCAAGTATCGAAGCGGCAAATGATCAGGATGATGCGACCCTACAGGTCGGCCCAGGGCTTTGGTTGGGGGTCCCTTGATGTGTTTATTGCCCCTTAAAGATCCTGAAAGATTTTGCAACGTGACTAGGCGGTGTTTTTAATGCAGTGTTTTTTTCTCTTTGAAAGATTTATTGAATGAATTTTACTTGTTATTGCCACCAGGTTGTTTTGGAAGATTTTTTTAAGTTTTGCGTCCTTTCAACTACTGAGTGACTCGGTGGTTTCTTTTGGTGCTTGGGTTTCTCCAACAAATTTCCGATGAAAGGGATTGGTATGTCCTACCGGTTTCTTTAGGGTACAGAAGGCCGGAAGTCTCGGGGGAATATACACAGCATATAGTATCCTAATATGAATGAATGAATCCAACGTAAGAAAACCTAAACAAGTGCAACAACCTCCAAAATATATAGACACGTTCTGTTTCCCACCACAATTCCGAACAACACCCCCTTTGTTGGTCTTAAAGATGGTACTGGTACTTATGTCTTTGTGAAAAAAAACTTCCAACAAAACCGTGGACATTTTGGTTGGAAACAGTTGATCCGCAACAACCAAGGCAAAGAGGTTTTTCGAAATTTTCAGGATGCTTTTTGTTGGAGCTGAAACCAAAACACTGGAATTGGTGTGAAACAGCGAATTCTCACCAAGCTGGGGCCCAAAGAAGCAGTTCTTACAGTAGGGGCCCATAACTCCACTTATAGGGGTGAAATATCACCCCAGTTACCCATTTATAAGGACATTTATTGGGGTCAATAGCTCCATTTATAACCAGCAGTAGGGGCCCACCTTGCAATGATGAACTTGACCCCTGAAACGTGAAAATTCTCTTCTGAATCCAAAAGATACGCCGAATGTATGGAAGATTTTTCTACTAATCTATGTGGTGGTTTGAAGCATGTTTTTTCTCAACCCTACTTGGTTAAATGACCCAATTTGACTAATGACTAATATTTTTCGAATGGGTCGAAACCACCTGCTAGTAATTTGCAATAAATTCAAGCCATTCATGTATCGATAAATATTCCATATACATAACTGATCAAATTTCATCACGACCTCAAACACGAGTTTTGGGGCCCCCTTAAAAGGTTTTGGGTGATTTGTAAGGCTCCATGGAACCCCGGCGTTTTTTTCATAGGGAAAATCCAGAAATCCAGGGCCCAGGTGGCGCGGCATCATGGGATTTCGGACGGACGGACTTGCCTGCCGAGTCGCCAGGCACTTGAGACGGCCATCAAGCTCTATCAGAGACTGCCCGAAACCTCGGAGGTCCCAACGGTTGGGGTCGACTTAGAGGGGCAACGGGCAACAACCTCGGAGATGCCAAGCAAAAATTTTTCAGCCATGAAAAGTACAGCCAAAAATGGTTCGTTTTTGTATAGGCGGCTTGGCTTATTGGATGGTTTTCTGCTTCCATGGTTGATTGATTGAATGGTTGGCTGATTGCTTGAAGGGTTAAATGCTTGATTGATTGGTTGATTCATAGAGTCATGGTGCTATCCTGAAGTCGATCTTTTAAAAGCGACATCAACAGGGATGCCCACTGTGTGCTTCAGTGGTGGACGCAAGTTCATTGCCAACCAAATATTTGCTGAGAAAGGCACACTGACAACCGAGAAAATTTGAGTCCAATGTGTACTCAGAATACTAGATGAAAATCTATCCTCACATTTCCTGGGAGAGGAGACTCCTTCTGGAAATCATCATTTTACAGGTTCCATGAGTAAAAACAAACACAATGCATGTTCAATCGATGTTTCTTCACTTTGAAGATCAAGAAATCACCCACACGAAAACCCGGGCCCTTCTGCCTTACATTCGTTGAACATGACCCCTATTTGGAGGCCATTGCTTGTGCTCGGTACTTGTCCATTTCTGTTCTCTTGCGCATGTTTGATCCGAAGGACTTGCAGGGAAAAACCACTCACTGGCCCGGGGTTCGTTTAAGGGATCAGAGGTGTCCGTAACTGTCATCCAAGGGAATACATATTATAGTTCTGACATTGTTCTATAAGTATTAGTCCTCACCATGTGAGTGGTTGCATGTCAATGGAAGATAATTCTACAAGACAAAGCAAACAGTTTGTTTTTTCTTCTTTGTTTTTTGCCTATTAATATGATGTACAGTAGTAGTGCACCACCTGGGATGAGAACCTTGTAAATAACGGGATAAACTACCTAGTGCAGGATTAATTCCATCAACAGTATGAATTCAAGGTCGATGCTGCAACCCTCCAAATAAGGCCTTTTCCAATAAAAACACGGGTCATTTTGGTTTCAGGTTAATATACAGCAAATCCATTGTTCATACATTCTCTGTGTGGTGGCAACTCAAATATTTTTGGAATTTTCACACCGAACTTTGGGGAAGATGTCAATCCATTTTGACGAACGCGCATATTTTTGGAAAGGGGTTGGTTCAACCACCAACTACCCTTGGACCCCAAAACCATGAAAAATGAAGGTTTTACACTCCAAAATATGGGTTATAACCCCTAAAAATGAAGGAAACGTGGGTTCCAAGGTAGTTTTTTTAAAAAACTTCTTCTACTCACCGGATTCCGTGTTCACCAGGAGAGCCTCAAAGAGGCGTCGCAGGTGCGTGCCTTCTTCGCAGAAGAGAAGGCCATGTTTTGCCGTGACGAAGATGACCGGTGATTCACCAGATTATCCCAAAGAATCATTGGAAAGACCTGGGGGGCAAACCTGTAAAATGTGGTGAGGTAGGTGGATCTTCCAAGGGCTGAATATAGATGATAAGAGGTGCATAAAAAAACACCTTTCCCTTAAGATTCAATTAGCACCCTTTGGAAGATGCTGGTATGAACATATGTATAAATTGGCTTTTGTTGCGCGAAAACCCATAGAACAAATGAGCAGAATAGATGATGGCTACATTCTGACAATACTGAAGCCAATAAAACGAAATTCAAAAACTTTCGAAACAAATCCCCAACATCATCGCAAGTTCCACTCACCATCTATGACTCATCATCCATATATTGTTATATAAACATCCATCCCCCCTTTTTTCAGTGGGATTTTCAGAGACCCCCCAATAATGGGACCCCTTTATGGGAAGTTTCCCATACTATTCCCATACCACTCCCATAAGAATCCCCGATTTTCACCCCAACCACCCCGGGACCCCCGGGAACCCACAAAAGCCCCAACCCATCCTTCGAAGGATGCTCATCGTGAAGCCATGACGTTGGTCGCAGTGGCTTCCATCAGCTTCACACGCAACGATTTGGAGGATGCTAAGGCCCCCTTTAAGCGAAAATGGTGGTGGTGGGGGAGATGAAGGAAACACCATATATATCCATATATAATATATATAGTATATATATATACACATATGGAAACAACACCGTGTTTTTTTTTGTGTTTCCTTACTTTTGAAACATGGGTTTAATACTGCTGATGGAAGAAATTCCTGCACCACCTGGGATGTAAAAAACAATGTAAATAATGGGATATTTACCATATCAAGCGGTGCAGGATTTCTGAAGAATCAACAGGATGGAAACACGTGTTTTTTTGTTTCCAGCTTTTTTTGTCAATTTGTTTTGCGATATCAGATGGGTATGAGACATAGAACATATTGTACATCAAAAAAGATACGGGTGCCAATGTTGTTAAAATAAACACAAGATGAAATAATAAGTTTGTTGTAGGTCTTAGAAAACCTTACAAAGTCTTATGACTCATCCAGGGATTGAATTTATACAATAGCACTAATACTAGTGTGAAGCAGAAGCTTACCATTATAAACGCTGCTCAACGAAGGTTCCCCTGCCCAATGTCTTGTCTTGCAAGTTTGCTTTTTGGGTCGATTTGAAAGTTGATATGTGAGAAATCGAAGCTGTAAGCCTAAGATGATTGTCTATTTGTTGAATGTTTCTATCTATTGTGGTGTTCAGTGGGATATTTGGAGATGGTTCTTGTTTAAGTCGTTACACGATTTATTTTGTTGTAATTTTTGGACTTTGCACGTTGGTGGAAAGTTGCACTGTGAAGCTGATCTGAGACATGTATGTACTATGATTCGAATTTCTGAGGCTTAAATTTGCACATGAACTGTGTTTGTGTGTGAGAGGACATATCAAGTCATGCATTTGGGATACATAAACTGAGTTTCACTTGTAGATCTGGATACATGAATTTTATCTGAATTCACATTGATTCCACGGCCATCCCCCCGAATGAATATGTGGAGTTGATGATCTGCACAAGAAACCACAATTCAATAGCTGTTTCTGGTTCTCTTCATAGGTGGTAGGTGATGTATAATCACGCAATAGGCAATCTATAAGTGGTATATAAGTGGTATATGCTGCCAATTGGGGGATTATATGGTACCTACCACCTGTTAAGGGAACCAGGAAACTCCAGTGAACAATGGTTGTGGGGATGTTGAGGGTACTACACAGATAGATGTGCCTTCAGTCCTTCAGTTTTTCCAGTCATTGCACTGAAGGCTTGTTGAATTGCACATGTACACATGCCATATATATATATATCGTACGGATACATGCATAGCTTACAATATGATAGACACAGTACACTTTATATTGTAATATTATTAAATACACAAATCCTCCTATTTTCAGGTTGAGTCTTGTGATTTATCTCTAGCGTTTTAGTTGGGCATCTATGTTTATGTAGAGCAGTGGATAGTCAACACGAAAGTCTGGGTATTCTAAGTAAGTGTGTTCACCTGCAAACATCTTCTCTAGGTATTTTTTGCATATTTTTGCCCATTTCCCCTCATTTCGAAAAATTCAGCCATATCCACAAAGTTGATGGGAAATTGCTTGCAATGAATTTGGCCCTCAGAATCAGCAGGGACCCTGAAAAATCAATGGAGGGGTGTTCCGGAAGCTACAACGCCCGCCGTTGCCAATCCAGGAATCCTTGGAATTGGCACGGGAACTCTTCAGTTCCAGACTCGGTTTTTACAACAACAACAACAACAGGGGGGAAGGGACGGGACAGAGCGAAGTGAAAGGATTATGAGGAATCGTGAAAAAACTAAAAACAATGAACATGGACACTTGTCGTGGTTTAATTTGCAATATGGACATCATTTGAATCAAAAAGTTTATGAATTTTGACTATAAGTACGTAGTATCTATTAACATGAACACTTCAACGGTTGTGTTTTTTGTGTTTGTTTTCTCCCAATCTTTGCTTTTTCTTAAGGATGGCGTTCTTACTTCCCATTCTGCCATGGTGTTCCAACTTGTTCCATCCTGATGGAACGGTTCGAACCATCACACAGCTCTGAAATTTAACATGGAACCCAACAATCAAGGTGGATGGCTCACATGTTGTGTTTCCTTTTCCAAGTGAATTTTGGTGCATTTTTTTTCGCTCCTTAATTTCGCCGTTCGTTTTTTGCACCCCCGGGCTGTTTTTTTAAAACGCCATCGATTCATCGATCCACTCAAGGTGGTGTGGCAGATGTTCGTGGTGAATTGTTGGCATTGACCACTTTGGCAGAGATGCACCGGAGCAACGGTGAAATCTCAGAGGCGTTTTAAACGGCGGATTTGTGTTGAGTTTTTTTTGCAGGTAGGGGGGGTTTCCTAAAATGGTGGGTTTCCCCAACAAACCCATGGGTTTTTTCCTACTAAAAATGATCATCATTTTGGGGGTGTGAAATGGGGGTAATTACCATGATGTAAGGAAACACCCATTATGAATGTCTTTGATTTATTTTTGTTGGTGATTTTTTACGGATTGTAGCATGGTAAATCACCATCAAACAACCATTTGGGAAAATATGTGTTGCTTTTTCCTATCAAGCATCTTAAGCAAATCCAAGTTGTATGTGTGCTTTGGAATGATTTTTTGAAATGTTTCGACAATCATCCATTTAAAAAAACATTTAAATGTTGATTAGGTTTTTGATTTTTATTAAGATAACTAGCTGGTGGTTTCAAATATGTATTTTTATATTTGGGGAAACGCTCCTATTTGACAAACGCGATCGATTATGTTTCAGATGGGTTGGTTCAACCACCAACTAGTTTTAGTTGTGTTTGATATCAGGATATCTTGCCGGTGAGAATGGCTACTTGGAGGATCAGCCCCCACCTAGTGAGTCCCCATTTTTTAGCCATGAAACGGCCGTTTGGAAGGGGAACAACCAAAACCCCACAGGCCTCGCAGCTGATGCAAAGATGTCGTGCGATGGCCAAGGTTTGCGGGTTTGCGCAATTGGGGGGCCGTTTTAGGGAGGTTTGCGATTCTTTAGGTGTTGGGCGGTACCATGGGAACCCACGTTTCCTTCATTTTTAGGGGTTATAACCCATATATTGGGGGTTCAAAACCTTCATTTTTGCATGGGTTTTGGAGTCCAAGGGTAGGAAATGACATCTGCGTTGATGGTTGCAGAAATCCGGTAAACTCATCAGTTGAGGTGAAGGTAGTTTTAAACCTATAATTTATAGGGTCTTCTACTTCCCGGGCGGTTGTTTGGGATTTCTGATCCATCAACAGTATGATTGTCCTTTCCCCCACACGGCCCACCCCGAGAAATCAAACTTCAACACATCTATGTTGATCCGCTATGGACACAAGAAACAACATTGAACAAGTATAATCTATTTGAATGAAGCTGGCAACATGAAGGATCCATTTCATATGTTTCCCTTCACCTCCAAAATCCGCAGTTCTGGGGATCCGACATGCGCAGGGCCCTAAATGCTGCATACACACTGTTGAAAGATTAACTTCTGAAACACACAAATTCTATTTATTTGTTTTTTTCCTAAAAGGGGAGTTCAAGTTTCCAAGGAGATCCTGTTTACTTATTCTGCATATTCTTTGGGGGTTGTCAATACCCTGCAACAGTGGGTAAATGATCTATATTGTTTTTTTTTTTTTAAGGGAAGCCTATCACATATATTATTCACTGTAGCAGTGTTCTGGCAGGACCCAATATATTCCTGGTTGGTGGTTTCAAATATGTTTAGTTTCAACCCTCCAAAATGGGACATGATCCATTTTGACTTGCGCATGTTTTTGAACATGGGTGGTTCAACCAACCAACTAGATTCTATATCCCATAGGATCCATGTATGGTATGTATACCCACATGTATGGTATATATAGTCCTACATTTGCCATAAAAATCAACCATTCATGTAGGCAAATATACCATTCCCATAGATCCCATGGGTGCAAAAAACCTATGGGAAACAGGAAGCTTTTTGGAAAGATGAGGAGGTTCGTTGCCTGGCAGCAAAGTTAGCGAAGCCAATAGACCTGTACTAAGGTTTCATGGATTGGCCCTCGGAGTCCTAACCTTGTGCTTTACACCACCCCGATTTGACTTGCGCATATTTTTCAGATGGGTTGAAACCACCAACTAGTTTAATTTTGTTTGATATCAGGATATCAAGGTGATAACGGCTACTTCGAGGATCACCCCACTTAGTAAGTAGCGAGTAACCCCCATTTATAAGCGATTTAGGCCGTTTGGAAAGGGAACAACCCCACTTAGGGGACTTACGAACGATGGCTATCAACCGCTTGCTAAATGGGATGATCCTCCAAGTAGCTATAGGTATTCATTGGAGGGAAACCATTTGGATCGATCTATCGGGTATCAATTGGATCTACCAAAGTTCAACTCTGACACATCTCAGCGGTCTGGTCTGCCCGTAACCTTCGACACTACCTACAGCTCCAAGCGGCGTGGAGGAAGCATGAGGAAGGATGAAAGGCTTTAGAATCCTGTATAATTACCCTGGACAAATTAACATGGAACCTAAAAATCACCTGTGTGAAAAGGGAAATCATCTTCCATCCACCTTCAGTTTTGGGTTTCTTCTTCTGCACAAGAGAAGGATGAAACGTTGAAAGTTTGGAAGTTGAGTAATCCTTGCCTATCATTGGGACAGTAATCCAACCCGCCATATCTCAAGGGAGGTGCATATCTCAATAAGATGTAACCTATAAGATGGGCGCCCCGGATCCAATTATTACAGTAGAGGTATAACTTATCACTCCATTTATATAGGGGTATTTGTAATCCCAGTCACCCATTTCCAAGGCCATTTCTAGGGATTATAATTACAGTAACTCCATTTATAACCAGTAGGGGGCCCGCCTTGTACTTCAAAATTTTAGCTTGATGCCTCGCAACCAAGGAATCCTTGTGGACTTGTCCAACTTGCAGCGAACAGAGACGTCGGTGAAGTCATCCGCGCGCTTGGCGCGTGAGGGCTTACGAATGGCCAAGCAGATTGGGAACTTGGAGGGACAGGCCTGATGGGAGAACTACCCTCCCAAAGTTTTTGATGGAACCTGAAAATGGCACCCTTTGAATAGGAGATTCCGAACTTGGAAACCATCATTTTCAGGTTCCATGTTAAACTTGTGGAGTGTATTTTTTTCGTGGATTTTGGATCATTTTTTCAAGGGAAGTGGAACCTCTTCCTTTCGGCCCATCACTAGGGGAGGGCCCTACAACCGCCGTTTCTAAGTAGATCTCCAGCCTCGATGGTGAGGCCGAATTGCTGATGCAATGCGTTCAGCCACTTGGCCACAGATGAGGACCCTTAAAGGACCCACAGAATGCAACAAATCCAAATTGGTAATGAGATGTCACAAGTGTGAGTCACAATTTTCGCAAGATACTGTGGGGTTCACAATATGCCGCGGCGTATGTTTTTTTGTTAAAAGAATGTACCACGGTAAATCACCATCAAGCCATTATTTGGGTTGTTGTTTTTCTTTACCTCTTCGAAACGTCTTATGCAAATTCAAGGTTCGATTCGTTTGGTTGTTTTCAGGAGAGTGAAGCAGAATTGCATTGAGGCATGTCTTTGATACATACAAGTCTTCCAATTACCCCATTCAGAACTCATTTTCAGAAACTAAAAATCAGTCACACTTCACAACAATTCAATCTTTTCAGGTGGCCTCGATTCTGCCTAAAAAAGACTCAGTTTCCTCTTGTTCCCCAAACACGAAAGCTTCCAACTTTTCCTACCAGCGGGAGAAAACAGTATGGCACCTGTCACAAGCAAGGAGGAACAACAACAACAAACAACAACAAATGTTGCACCCTCAGGTGTAATTTACTTCTTGCCTCTGAGAAGCTTCCTTCTCGAAATTTGCTGCAAGAAACTCAGCGCTTGGCCGCGGACGCCGTGCGATTGACCGCTGACGGTGTCGGATGGCGAAGGCCATGGGGCGAGGACCGAGGTTTTTTGAGGAGGCGGTTTGACCGGAAAGAGAATCCTCAACCATCCTCAACCCAAATTGGGACCTTTCTAAAGGTTGTTGGGTTTGCAACGACGACTTCTGATTTTTACGGTTCGATTTTTTTTTTGGACCGGGAGGAAATGATAAGATAATGATCCGATTTGACTTACGTTTTTTTTTCAGATGGGACCAGCCACCAGTTGATATGTTTAAAAAGTTCCTTGAAATTGCGTTATGCATCCCGACTGGTGTAGAAAACGTTCATTCATTTGGGACCTTTAGCATATTTAATTGGGTGGCGCTTTGAAATATTTTTCATGTTCCCTATTTGGGGAAATGATCCAATTGTTCAGATGGGTCGAAGCCACCAACTAGTTTAGCATAAACAGCTGTATGTTGATTTTTCCACACAAGACTGGATCCAAGAAAGGAAGAGATTCAATTCAATTTGGCCTCTCCCTGGACGGTTACGGTGTCGCTTGTGCCCTCGGATTCGGCTCGCTTGTGCCCCGAGAGCACTTTGGATCTCAAAAACATGTCTTGCTGCCCACCAGAACGACTCTGTAGAAATCAAAGCGGTACCCAACCCCTAATACCTCATTTGCTCCTAGTCCCCAGCCTGAATGGTTGCTGGTTACTTCAAGAACATCTCCATGTAAAAGTCTCAAGTCCGTTCCCTTAAAGCCAGAGTCCCCAGCTGTTTTCAACCTAAATGTGTTTGTTCATTGTAGAACATCTCCAAGCCTAAGTCCCCTGTCCCCGGTCCCCACCCCTAAAACCCCAGTCCCCCCCAGTTCCCAACCTAAAAGGTTGTTGTTTGTTCATTGTAGAACATCTCCAGGTATAAGTCCCCTGTCCCCGGTCCCCACCCCTAAAACCCCAGTCCCCGCCAGTTCCCAACCTAAATGGTTGTTTGTTGAAGTGTACACAGTTGATTTGGGGCGCAAGTGATCCTTTTTGATGGGCGCAAGTGATCTGGGGACCCCCTGGACCGTATTGTTTTCTATTCGTAAGGATCCGGAGCACCTTTCTTGAAGTGTTCCGAGGTTACCAAGGTTTGAACTACAGGACAAAACATTGTGGTGTTTACAATGGTTATGTTATGTTTGAAGTGCTGGGCACCATGAAGTGATTCCAAACAGATTTGGGTCATAGTCATAGTCATAGTAGATATAGAGTCTAGAGTAAGATCATCACATACAGTGCATTGAACCAAATTGCATTGATCCATCATTTGAATTACGTAATCTGGCATCATCAATCATCAATATCTAGCCACTGTTGTAATAGAATCCCCACCCACCCTGTTCAATAAAGATGATGATTCATGAGGTGCTCTCCCCCCAAAAATACCAACCTTTTCAAAGATCCTGTTGAGAGCCTTCCAATTTTTTAAAGCACTTTTCGAGTTTGGTCCTTGATTTACGCTTGGCAAAAATTGTCAGGATCTGCCAGCAACATCTACCCACTCTTTGGATGTTCCCGTAAAAGGGTGTGTTCGTATCCATCAACCCTAGAAAAACAATGTACTGTGCGATACTTGGTGTTAACATCCACCAAAAATGGGTCAGTTCTATCTATAGCCAGCTGCTATCACCACTTACACTCCCTAAAACTAACATAGCCAATGGTGGTTTCTGATAAGAACATCCTTTTCCAGAGGTCTATTTTCAGGGGCGTTTGCTGTCAGTTAGTTTCAGGGAGGGGGTACCACTCACCCCTACTTACCTTCACCGTTTCGAAAACCTTGCGGTGTCAGGCGGCTGAAGGGTTTGGCGTTGTACTGGCAAGCGCATAGCATCGCTTTGAAGGACACTTCGCTGATGAGAATTTCATGGCGAGAGGGCATAGATGCCAAGATAACCCATGGCAAGTGGTCCAAACTCCCATGCCAAAACCCCAGGGGGGATGGAAAGAAAAATATGCAGAGAATCCACTTTTTACCATATCCATGTCATTCATATTAAGATTAAACTTCTTCAATAAAGAAAATCCGGATGGTCATCAACCCCAATAGAAAATCCAATAGGAGGGCTTTATATACCCATCATAAGGATCCCCTATTGAAGGTAGGATGACCATTCCCCATATCACGCGACTTTTGACCCTTTTCCCCCCCTGAAATGCCAACATAAGCCCTGCAGGAAACAAGGCCGGCAAAAAAAAGGGATGATTTAGCATCAGCTAGTCCCTTGATGGCCCCTTGTTCCTGTTGTTTTTTTCTATTTTTACTACCTCAAAATGAGTTGGGATTGTTGGATTCCCAGCCATTTTGCAAGCTTTCAAAAACTGGGCCACCGATTATTTTTCAAAAACATGTCCATCTAATGTCCTGCAACAACTTTGAGTTCAAGAGATGCACAAAAAAAAACACAAAGATCAGTATTCCGAAAACGTACTGTTGATGGAAAACATCCGGCCAACCAGTTGATATGATAGATATCCTAAAATTTACTGGGTTTCATACATGTCAGGTGGTGCAGGATTTCTTCCATCAACAGTATGAATTCAAGGGATCCAACGCATATTGAGGAGTGTCTATACCCATCATCACGGCACACCCGCTTAAAGCAATGTGGGGTTGACCATTCCCCTTAATAGGGACTTGGATGACCCATGATGACACTTCTGGAGCAAAGTGATGGTTGGTGTTTGATGTACTGTCCTCTCCAATAATCTCAAGTAATTAAGTAGCAAGTATTGCCTATGTGCAAAGAAAAACAGCTAGCATTAGTTTACTCAAGGGCGAATCCTCATTGACCCAAACACAAAACATGGACGCTTCTCCCCCCAAACTATGGCATACATCGGCAAACATTGCCCCTTCTCATAATGCGCAAGAGTGGCAGATCAGATTCTGGGGTCGATTAACCACCCCAATTTAAGTTCCCTTTGTTAGGGGGATAAACTTGTCAACTCAATAGTAAGAGTTTACATATGTTTACATTATTTTTAACATCATATACCCATTTCTACGAGTTTCTCAAAATTCATTTTGGGATCACCATTCCCCAATGAATATAAGGAGTTAAACGGGACTTCAGATTTGTTTTTCTGATCTTTTCCCAGCCTAGGTGGTAGCAACTCAAAGATTCTGAAAATGTTCACCCCAAAAAACCTGGGGAGATGATCCAATTTTGACTGACGAACGCGCATGTTGTTCTTGGATGGCTTCAAATGCAACCACCAAACTGGAAGCTGCGCAGCTTAGGACACCACAGAAGCTCTAAAGCATTTGGAGGTGCAACTCTTGGGCGGATCGTTCACGGCGACACCTGAAACCCCTGGAAGAAGGAATGAAGAACGTTTAGCAGGTGGTTTTAGATAAATCATGGAAAAAAAAAACGAAAATCGACATGGAACTTGAACAAATTTGGTAGTTTGGGTCGATGTTTTTGCTTTTCTCGTGGGGTATTTGCAGATTCCATGTCAGTTTTCAGGGGTGTATGAATCAAGATGTTTCCTAGGTAATGGCGACAGTTTCAGGGATGCTTGAAAAATCGAAGAAACGCATTTCATCCTGTTTGGTTCTGTAATGGGTCGCGTTGCAACTCTTAGATGTCTGCCTCCTGGCAAACCTCAAGGAATCCGATATTGTCGCTCATTTGCAGTCTCAAGCAATAATAAATCCGCAGGGAAGGACTCCACACCTATCAGCAGCAATGATCGGATCCGAGGTTTTCTTTGAAGACAGATTGGGGGATTTACACACGTTGGGAATTCCCACGGAAAAAGGTAGACGTTTTAGCACGGGGTAGTCCCAGGGGGTGATAGTATCTCCCGGTGCCGATGGTGGAAAGCGAAGCTTAATTTGGTAGCAATCCTAGTGGTCGTGACTTGCATCCTGAGGAAAGATCTGCAAGGTTATTAAGTTCAAAATTCACGTAAAAAAATGATTTGATGATGTCACACCTAAAGTTGTTTCTGAGACTCCAAGATAACCCAACAGAATCAATCCATTTTTGTTGCAAGCAGTGCTATTAGGGGTTAACTGGAACAAAAATACAGCAGGAAGTATATATATATATATGAGCTGTTTTTGGAGCCATGGGATGAATATAGAAATTCTATGATTGTCAAGTTTACTGTAACCCAAAGGATCTATGTGACTGGTATATTATATATTTACCTACATTTGGTATGATTTTTATGGTAAATGTAAGTCTATATTATATATTTATATATATATATATATCAATATATATATATATACATTATACCATACATGGATCCTGTGGGCATTTTACGGTGAAAAGATGGTTGGGGAAACACAAGCTGCCCGTTGAATGACGGCCCGGTGTAGGCCTTGGTGGACTTTTGCTCCTTGGTGGAAAACTTGGCCCCGTTGGAAACAAGAGCCTTTTTTGTTTTGGTTGAAAGTTGGGTAAG